>CM030372.1:6249465-6554686 GCA_003604175.2 Clonorchis sinensis | reverse complement strand
ATGCCGAACTGTGAAACAGTATCCATCAGTTCATTCAAAGTATGTTGCATTTCTAAAGGATCTGATCCAGAAAGTGTGATATCAACAAGATGCACTACGTTTATGAGTAAGCGGTCAGGAATTATAGCTTTTTGGGCTTGTCGCGTTCTGTTCTACTCTCATGACAATGCAGAATACAGATTTTCTCAAGCTCACTTTCCGCTACGTGCCGGCTTAGCGCGTCCAATTCACGCTGCGTTACGGCAGTAAGTACACTAAAACAACCCAATGGACTGCGATCTTGGCGTTTGTACCCAAGTGATGTCTACCCCAAGCGCATTCTCTTCAACGCGATAAACTACCATGCTGGCTTTTGCAGTACGTGCGTTTATTTTTTTACCAATTATTAGGCCCGTGGTTAGTGCGCAGACATTTGCAGCACGCCAGTTCACAACAGTTTAGCTGAAAATATCATCTTTCATTAGGATCCGATGGAATTCAGCCGATGGAATTCGGCTGCCATATTTCATCAAAGAGAAGCATACGAATTCAAGAGACACTGTTCTTCGTATGGCATATTTAAAATCTCGGAACATCTGTGAGCATGTAGCTGACAAAGTGAGGAACTGAGAAGTGTTGGGGCGAGACCACGACCGTAATGCTTCTCTGATGGTCAAGTCGAAGAATTCTGTGTAATCCACAAGTAATCCATTGAGCCGTCGTATCTGTGCCTCACATTTATCCTGAACTGGTATGGCAAGCATGGTGCTTTTTCCAATTCAAGTGTCACAGTGCTCCTTGGAGGGGGACGTTTTCATCCACAATAGGCAAGCACGAAGCGAGCCATAAGCTTGCAAACTGTGCATAGATGCCTGATTCTGTGACAGTCGCATTTCCACGACAAACTTGCTATCTTTTTATATCGTTCCATACCTGAAACTCCAAGTGATTTCTTACATTCCCAGAACTATGCAACACAGTTGACTGCGTTTGTTCCGAAGCGCTTACCATTCCAGCCTGAATGTTTCCTCTCTCAAGCCGTTCAATCCCACTGCTCACCCACTGAGAAGCGGGACGTGAGTCTGAAAGTTTCCTGGGTTTTAGGTAGATCAGTTGCTTGTTTCCTACGCTGAGACAGGTGGGCTACGGAAACCAGACCAACATCTCATGACGGCGTGTGCAGAGTTGAAAAGGGATGTTACCAATCTGTCAGAAATCCTTCAGGCCCTTTACGTTGTTAGCCGGTTTTTCTATCCCCTGTGCACCAAGGACGTTGGAATTTTGAATGCATAGATTTGTTTCAGTTTGGTAAAGAATTCGCTGTAATATTGCAATTATAGCACACTTGTAACGTGCGCGCTTGCCCCGATTATTATTCAGCCTTGCTACCCTGCTCACTATTCTGCAAAAAAACGAAAATCCTAGGTGGACCACCGCCAAGAAAGGTGGCGGTGGCGCTCAACATCACATGTAGGTCCGCACTACAGACCAGCACGAATGAACATCGTTGTGTCCCATATGTGGAAAGTGAGGCAAACCAAAGACAGACGGCTCGTCAGTGGCTCACATTTGAAATGAAAACATACGACTACAACTTGGATCGACGTCAGCGTGAACGGTTATACAATGAGCACAGCCGACCTGTGATCGCACCTAATATGACCAACAGCGATATTGAAGTAGAACAAATTGAACTATCCAAAACGGGGACACAACTTTGTTTTACCCTTTCCTGATGTTCCTTTTAGGGATACAGTGACGGTGAAATTAATCAAGAATTCGGGATGGTTTGCTAAAGTCATGCGTGGTTTGTCCCTATGTGAGATAAGATGTGGTCCAGGCTCATTGACAGTAGAAACTCTCATCCAATCAAGTAAGAGCAACGATGCATGCAGCTGATTGGATGAGGTACGTTTAGGTAAATGCAAAGGGAGTCATTGGTCAATTCTGATGAGCGTCCAAGTGTCCCCGAGATCGGTTCCTACCAAGAGCACTACGAATACCCTTGAGCATAAAACCGAAGAACTTGTGGTCATACGCCAGTAAAAATTGAGGACCTGTCGAATGAAGCAGGCAACATTGATTTCAGTGGCTTTGTTCACTCTGACGATTCATTCATTCGAGTAAGTACAATTTGAGAGTTAGTTTGCCGTAACAATGTTACAACAGACTGGATCTGTACTACCGTAACAAGGGGCGATTTCGCGAGAAGCGAGATATTGTCTATGCTGACCTCTCTGTGGGAGGGGAGGTTCGTTTCTGTGTTGTTCCGTCACTAAATTTTGTAGAGTGGCCTAATCGCACATATATCACTTGGCACACCTGCACAAAACTTTTGCGTCGCTGTCGATACAACTTTGGATGTCACTGTGGTTTTATCCTCGGACGCATAGCATGTTGCGTGAAATCACAAGAGAAGATTCCACAGGGACTTTCAATAACAGAAGAAAAGGACTTGCGTTCCTTCAGCTTGAGAGATATGGGAACAACAGGTGTGGACATTCTACGCAAGTCTGTTTTTTGTTGTACTTTAATGAATTTGCTTTCACATAGCTTGACGGATATCCAGTTGGTCGCCTGACATGTGCTCTACTTTGTGTCTACAGTCAAGGCAAAAATGCTGCCCGTTTTGGATGATAACCATTGCGTTTCTCCAAAATTTGCTTGTAAACCAAAAGAATCGGCGTTTGGATGCCTGAGTCCGATGATCCGAATAAACTAGTGAAACTCCGTATGTCACATTCTTGTACATTGTTCGAAACGTTTACACGAGGAGTCAGTCAGATTTTCGAAAGGAAAACACTAGCAGTTTGTGTTCTGAACTATCTGAGTTACTCGGAGATTGTTTTGAAAATCATACTAAATAACTTGCGGATAACTTTCGTCCCAACCGAAACAATGAAACACAAAGCGTGTTTATTTATTGCGAAATTTTTCTATCAATCATAGCCTCAGGACACCTGCAACTTGGGTTCGCTCGAGAGTATTTACCGCGACGCTGGATAGCACCACCTGGTTAAGCAAGGCAAGTGCGGACCGTGCAATGCGACTTAACACCGCACTAGGAGCAACGCTATCGGGAAATGTGTACGTCGTTGACTGTAACCAGATTGGACAGCTACCAACTCTGACTATCGCTTTACAAGGGGCAGACCTGAGTCTCACTTCCGACAAATATATTCTAAAAGTGAGTGGAGACTTTTGGAGGTGGTATCGCATATCGTAATTATGGAGTAAGTAGACTGATCCAACACAAATTTTTGTGGCTTCCTTGTGGCCAGTTTGATTAGGCATTGTCTGGTCTGATATGTGTGCGTAAAATGCGATTTATATTTCGTGCATATATGTTACTATTGAAAGCGGGAAAGACCCTGGCCCTGACAGCCACGGTTCATTGACAAACGAGCTTGAGACAAGCATTAACGCGAGCTCACAACCGAATTAATGGACAAAATGGTCAGGCTAGCTCACAATTTGTTAGCCGCATTTGAGCTTGACTCAAACCGCCTAGGTGATGTTGTTTTATTAGGTAGAAGTAGATGGATTACCGTAAATCATACAAAACCATACAGAAATTCCATGAACATTCTAATTTCTCCCACTAGGAGGAGGTGCAAGGACAGACACGCTGTTTCAGCTCATTCGTGCCAGATCCACAGATAAGAACTGAGCGCATGACACTAGGAATGTCTTTCATGGAACACTTTATAACCATGTTTGACCAACAAGAGAACAAGGTTGGATTCAAGCCGAGAGTTTGCTGAATACGTCCGCATGATACCGACATTCGTACAAGGTTGCACGCAAATACAAATCTCTCTTTGCCCATGATCTTATGTTTTTATTGATATGAGCAGACAAAACGTGGTCAAATCATTTGAGTTTTCACTTTCCTGATGGTTCGGAGATCTCCTCTAACTTGAATGAATGGTATGATTGTGCATTGTTTTGTAGAAACATAGAGACGGGTTTTTGTAAGCAGCCTGTTCAATCCGGGGGGTGGGGGAGGGGGTTGTGGCGGACAACTCGTTGAGGATGCAAACGTGCATATGGTTGTGCACGTTGGTTTGTTGTGTGCGGGTGAAGTTCACTTTCCATGCATTCACAAAATCCGACATCACTGACCCATTTCAGCACTTGTGCATCATGAAAATTCGTGGGCTATTGGGATATTTGTTGAAGGGTCGCTTGAGGTGATCAATCTAGAATAGTGAGGCTACGGTGGAAACCCTGGCAACCGGTCGGGGAACACACCACGTATGTACTTCTGCCCAACTGCTAGTGCTGTCATCCATTGGACAATGGAACCGGTCTTTCCTGCTCTTACCCATCCGATGGTATTCGGAACACCGACACATCCATGTTTTTCACTAACTCATTTTTGGGAAACTGACCTATGCGCTAAACTCCTTAAAGTAGTATCTCGTCACGTCTTGATGTCACTTGCACGCCTGGTAGCTAACAGTCACACATGGTATGAACATATGGTATCTACATATATGTCATTGGTGAGTGCAAAACGATGTTTGATGCATGAAGCACATCGATAGTATTAATTTAGACTGGCCATTAAAACAATTGTCGTGGGTCGATTGCGCTGGGTCGCATCTTGTTTCAAGACGAATGAAATCAACACTCCATTCAGGGAAAAGAAAACGTAAATTCACGTGTAGTAAACGCGGTAGTGTAGCTTCCGGCCACTTTTTGCTAGACTTCGGATTGCGCGTGGTTGGCTGTCCGTCCACTCCTAGTGAAGGGAGTGCATATTGCGTGTGTCAGCCGCATGCACATTAAATTTCCCACACTCATGATCGTGTGTGCGTTTTCTTCAAAACGCACCAGGCCAATTCTCACTCAACCGCAGATTATTATTCCTGAAGCTTCCATACGAATTGCGATGCATCCCTGGTCTGAACTTCATTACGACGTCATCAATGCACTACGTTGGTTTCCCAATTTGTTTTGTTCCCGTGGGCAAACGCTTACGCGTTGCGGAAACGATCTCCTTTAGACAAAAAGATGACAGCTTGTTCACTGGCCATCAGAAGGTACAGTTGTTGCTTTTGAGGTAAAATTCGTTAAATATCATGTCACATTGTCAGAATCCTTGGTTTCTAGTAACGCTACGGGCGTTGTCTGTGGTAGCGGCAAACGTTTGCCACAAAATGCCTTGTGAGCCAGTTGTACTTATGACTAATTTAACGGAAGATTCTGCGCTGAATGTATACTGGATATTGCGGTCAGTCTGGGTCATAGTTTGCCCAGTGCTTTTGGAAATGCAGTCCACCCCAGTGTACTAGTTAACCACGACGGTGACCGATACTTTGTAACAACTGTCTAGAATTAAGGAGTTATACCGATCCTTTTTGGGATCTTTGTAACTTTTTGGCAATCCTATGGTCAGACGAGAATAGGGGTATTGTCACTTGGTTTGAGGTTTTAGCTTCTCCCAAGGAAGGTTCAGTATTAACAGACTGTCGATCCTAGTTAAAACTGGCGACGGAGAAGAAGGTAACTTTGCATCAATAGGTCGTGGTACATCGGACTTAACTGGGCCGAATAGACCAAGATGCTTTCGGTGCGGTCCATCAGAGTGAAAGGCCATTTTCAACTAAATTTGCACAAGGTGAGTGAGTTGAGATGGCGGTGGGACCAGGTATTCCGTGCCACACTCAGTGCACGAGTAGAAATGATGGACAGCGCAGAATGCACGTGTGTTCCTGGTACTTTGCTACGCACTGCTTAGTTGTACTCAAAATACCATGTGGATCACGAAGATGGCCTTCCAGTTGGCACGCGCCCTTGGGTAAAAGCCAAGCAGTCTTCCATGAGAATACAGCGAAGGACGAGTAAGACGAATCTTGAATCGGGAATCGTCAGCTTGCTTTTACATTGAGGATATTGAGGGATAGATTGGACTATGCGGATTAGCAGGACGGTTGTGACGGTGGGCGTGGTTATTTGGAACGAGATACTCTGATTATGTGAAATTATTAACTGCTTTCAGTGCCGGTTACTTACGTTTTGTTGACGACCTATGGATGTTGGTGACTGACTTCAGTAGGCGTTGTTTGTGGAGACTTGAAGAGGCCCGGAGTTAGGTCTGTTGAACATCAGGAGCTGTTCGTAGAGCCTGATGCGTATGGAATCGACGAATGTACTGCTTTCCGTGAGAACTAATGATTAAAGCGGATTAATAAAATGCACTCGTTTGCAAACAAATTTGGTTTCGCGGGAGACTCACCTGGAACCCAGCTGCACCTCTCCCCTACCTGATGAGCGGCCTTGGGCTGTCGAAGCGTTTTCACCGACCATATGTATAGCATATTACGCCTAGCTTAAAGCGGATCTTTTGGTCCGCAAAATGCCCGAGTGCCACTACAGTGATGGCTTCCGTTGATCCATTTAGGTTTTCCGACCACTGTGGCATTTGAGGTGATGAGTTGAGATGATGATATTTCCAATAGGCCACATATTTGCCTCAAAAATCGCACACACATACATAAAACCGTAGTGTTTGGAATTCCACCTCTGTTGTAAGGGATGATGATTCTGCTGTGTGCACCCTACACCTAGTTTGTAATGTTGGTGAATAACATCACGTAAACCGCAACTCTTCAGAATGTTTGACTGCAATTTCGTTGAATATTTCCCCGTATCGTCTACAAGCTTTGGGAAAAAACTGTGAGCAATCAGACGAGCACGGTGGAAACCCAACAACAGCGCAATGGATGTCGCAAAGATGAGTCTGTCTTTTGGCCATATTTACCCATCAGACAGAAGCGACGACTTTGAAGTCGTGAGTCTCATGAAGGGACTTTGGTTGTCAGAATAAGTGAGACAAGTGGCTGCTTGCCACCGGGTCAATACCTATGTGTTCACCTTTGTTTTGTTTGTCACTCAATACCGTGTTGTTTGGCCAAGCGACCTCGCTTGTCTGTGGACGCGTTGGGTTTGCTATTTTGAGCTTCTCGCCTACTGGGATTCAAGCAGGGAATGTGCGTTCTGACCCTAACATTCCGACTTCTGGAATTGTTTCGTAGAGGAAGTCGTACAGTCAGTTATTTTTCGCACAATTCCTTTCATTTATGGGGAGCCAGTTTCTACGGACTAGTTGCTTATGGGGAGCCAGTTTCTACGGACTAGTTTAGCCTAAATTTATCCCCATCCTCAATGAACCACGAATCTGGTACAACACAACTCATAGGGTCAAAATTGAACTTACTGGTTTCGTTGACCTTGATGAATAAGGCTTTCGCAGTACTGTGTGGACAACGCTGTCCCAAACGTGTATACGAGCTTGGATCACTCTCGCTACACCGTCAGTGTTCTCTGTCTGAACGTCAAAATGTTACGGCTGAGGGGGTTATCTCGCAAGCCGAACTGGTTGTTGTAGGTACACCGTCTAACGCTCACTCAAATCAGGACGCAAACCCAAACGAAGGACAATGTTCGCGAATTGCCATATTGGTAATCTGATGAAGGGTTTTCGGCAGACGAACAAAGTCAGCCATTCGCAGTACGTACCATCTGTCTCTTCGTAATAGCTCATAAACACTGGTGTCTTCTCATGAAGTAATATTGGCGGTTGTTGTCTAATCTCCGCCTGAGCATTGGTTTGAAGGTTGAGCAAAAAAGGAACAACGCTGGAGGAATTCATGAAAGCCAAAACCACATCAATCTACGCGGTAACTCTTCGCTAACAAGCCGCTGAATCCTCATGGAAGACCCATGCTTCAATACACTTCAAGTCTGTGCTTAATCAAAGCACGGGTTTCCTTCGTTTTTTTTCTTGAAAACGGATCAACCCGAAAGTAAAATGGACTCACACACCCTCACCTAAAGTGTAATCCCTGTGGCCGCCATTCGAAAGGACAACGTGGAAATAAGACAGGAAGATTTTGAATGAAGCTCGGACGCTAAGTGGACAAAATGTTTTTTCTCCGTGTATTGTACTTTGATCACACCGAGAGAGATAAACGATGAGAGTCGCTCAGTGCAAACTCACGGATAGTGTCATTTCAACGATTTTTGTCTTGTTAAAATGTGTCCAAAATGGGGACGTGCATCCTCTGGTTTTCTCATCTGTTCTGTGCGAGTGAATTTAACATTCGGAATAAAATTATCGAAGCCCGTAGGAAGACGCTACGGAGCTAAATTGCAAATCACTCAAGTCGCAAATGGATGTCACGAACGCATCCATGTTCTGATCGGAGGGGTCACGATAAACCTCGTTGTTATTATTAATGTGATAAGCAAAGAAGATCAATGACATTCACAAGGATTGTCGTCATAACGACTGTGCATCACGTATCGAGGACAATCATCATGGAAACTCATATCACCATCATCATGAGTTCAAATTTGCAAGCCAGCGTTTGTCATAAAATGAAAAATTTCACTTTGGTTGTGGACTTGAAAAGGCGGATTTGAGACAAAAACTTTTTCACTCTCGGGAAGAACAGACGAATGTGAATGGCTATAAAAATGTGAAACAAAAAATTATGAATCTTTGATATTTTCTCATCCAAGTTTTCTACAGTGGCCTGGGGACGTTTGCGCATTTTTCTGTGTAGAATAATTAGACGTATTCGGGCAATCCCTCTTGAGTACCGCGCAACGTCACAAGACAGAAATTGTGGATTCTTGAGATTTATTATTGAAATGCGGTACTACATGTGTAAAATACGTGATCAAATATGTACAAACCTCAAATTATGGGGGTTGCACGAATCAGTGGAAGTCCATAGAAAACCCTGCGAGGACGGCAAATCGATCGTTGTCAGCGACACACGCCTGCACACAAAACTTGGTAACGCAAAGTGTTCAAAAAGCGCCCTCAAAAGATGGCCGACCGAATTGCTTCGACATGTCAAGGGTTAAAAGTTAATGAGGGATTACAGTTGCGTATCGGTTCTGACGCAGACGCAGTAGACGGCAGGTTTAGATAAGGGAAGGGTTTGACCGGCGGAAAGAAAGTATATTGCTCCACTAAAGGCAGCTTGGCTTTCCTAAGCTACCCGCACTCAGCACCGGACACTAGCGACTATGGGAAACAAAAATGATACAAGTGAGTGTAGCCACAGTCTCGTCCGACAGTCTCATGTTCCCTACGGTGACCGAGCTCCTATGGCCAACCCATTCCCTCTAGCATGCATATCTTCCGTACATCCCTGGTTACCGAACCATCGGGAGTGTTGCGCACGACCGTCCTGATGCACCCATCCGATCCTGTTATAGTGGCTGTAACAATCCCTTTCGACCAGGTACCACGCGTGTGTTGCTCTCCAAGTATCAACACCAGATTACCCACTCTTACATTTCCTCTGAAAGTCGTCCAATCAGGCCACGATTGAAGCAGTGGAAGGTATTCCCTCAGCCAGCGGTGCCAAAACGTATCGGCCATCAATCGACTCTGCCTCCACTGCCGGGTATATCAGTGCCGTAGTCCTGGATCTTCGTCAATAAGAACGAATGATACTCGTGGTAGCAGTAGATGGTTTGGGCTCAATACACCAATGCTATCAGGATAATTTAGCACTTGAACCAATAGGCGGTTGCTCAGTATTTGCTCCGCTTCCATTAGATATGTCGTCAGCAATTCCTCTGTTAACACCTGCTCCTAAGGAACTGCACTTGGTACACATCGAATCAACCGTATCTTCCTCTCCTAGCTTCCACCTCTGTGCCTAGCAAAAGGGGAGTAGAGTTTCAGTCAACTTGTCGTCGCTACATATCGTCCTTCACTTTGTTGCAATCCAACGTCTTCAAGAGTTGGTTCAACTCCATTTCTGTTCCAACAAAATTGGTGCCCCTATCACTGTACACTTCCTTTGGAGTTCCTCGTCGATTGATGAATAGAGAAAATGTCACGAGAAATGAGTCGATGGATAGCGAATAAGCCACTTCTATATGTATCGCACGGGTCTGCAAGCATGTGAAGATACAGCCATACCGCTTCCTCGTAATACGGCCTTCGCGATTTTGAAACGGCCCGAAGTAGTCTAGACCTGTCGCCGCAAAAGGGTATTCTGGCCTTACTCTGGAAACTGGGGGGTCCGCCATTAATTGTTCGGTTGAGAGAACTGACCTTACTTTGCATCCCACGCATCCCCTGATGATTCGCTTGACAGCTGTGGTAGCACCTAAGATCTAATGCCGTTGTCTTATAGCTGCCAGAGTATGCGAAGTGCCCATATGACCTTCAAATTTGTGATAGCGATTAATGATGCCTCGCGTTACTGGGTGATCTCCTGGGAGAATTATAGGGGGTTTTGTGAATTCTGACAGAGTGCTATTGCCCAGTCGACCACCCACACATAGCAGGTTATTGAGAACGATCGGATGAAACTTGCACATCGACGACTTTCTACATAGCCCTTTACATGGCTTCCAGTTGAGCTTGTAAATTGTACTGAGCTCCAGGGGAATAGTTTTTAGCTAAATATACCGCAGTATCGATCCTTCTGCTTCGTTCGGTTCGTCAAGCCGCAGAGTATTCTTAAGTTTGATACCCTTACCAACTCTCTTACTGCGGAGGTAAGATTTGAAACTTGCAAACAAAGCTACCGCTGGCCGTAGCCTCAGCCACGATGAATAGTACGAGAGCAACACATCTGTTGCAAGGTCGGTTGTGGTGGTAATTAAAACTGTGGCGGCCTTCTTCAACTCTTTTGTCTGTTTGTTAGAAAGGCTGACCAGTTTTGCCCGTTGATTTCAATTGTTTACGTCGAATTTTAACTACCTTGGCGAAGTGTGTATAGTTGTTTTTGGGGGACCAACTGGATGAGGTTAGGCACTAGAATCACGAGGAGTTTGCTTCCAGCTCGACCTAAGTGATCCATGACGGAAATGAACGTATAAGTTATCGTTCTCCCTACACGGAATTTGATTCAAACGTGGCTCATAATCTGACCACATCTGATACCTGTGTACACGCCTGAACGATTGGTGGTCGGCAGTCACTGACAGTGTGCAATGTTCTCATATTCACCGTATAGTGTGGCCTCAGTACTAGGCGCGTGACTTTGTCACGTCTGTTGGGCAAGGAAACGAGTCCTATATGCTGAAGACACGGCACCCAGATCAGGTACTTGTAACACGCCTGTTGACAGATTTTCAAACATTACGTGCTAGTTGTGTTTTACTTAAACTTTTTGCGTGCAGAACAGTTCACGTCCTTCTAAGCTTGAGTCGAGTATACGAGCTCAACCACTTAACCGCATTCTAGATGGATGCATCTGATCGATTTCGGAAAGTTATCCGCAAGTTATTTAGTATGATTTTCAAAACAATCTCCGAGTAACTCAGATAGTTCAGAACACAAACTGCTAGTGTTTTCCTTTCGAAAATCTGACTGACTCCTCGTGTAAACGTTTCGAACAATGTACAAGAATGTGACATACGGAGTTTCACTAGTTTATTCGGATCATCGGACTCAGGCATCCAAACGCCGATTCTTTTGGTTTACAAGCAAATTTTGGAGAAACGCAATGGTTATCATCCAAAACGGGCAGCATTTTTGCCTTGACTGTAGACACAAAGTAGAGCACATGTCAGGCGACCAACTGGATATCCGTCAAGCTATGTGAAAGCAAATTCATTAAAGTACAACAAAAAACAGACTTGCGTAGAATGTCCACACCTGTTGTTCCCATATCTCTCAAGCTGAAGGAACGCAAGTCCTTTTCTTCTGTTATTGAAAGTCCCTGTGGAATCTTCTCTTGTGATTTCACGCAACATGCTATGCGTCCGAGGATAAAACCACAGTGACATCCAAAGTTGTATCCACAACAAGGCAAAAGTTTTGTGCGGGTGTGCCAAGTGATATTTGTGCGATTAGTTCATTCTTCGAACTTTAGTGACGGAACAACACAGAAACGAACCTCCCCTCCCACAGAGAGGTCAGCATAGACAATATCTCGCTTCTCGCGAAATCGCCCCTTGTTACGGTAGTACAGATCCAGTCTGTTGTAACATTGTTACGGCAAACTAACTCTCAAATTGTACTTACTCGAATGAATGAATCGTCAGAGTGAACAAAGCCACTGAAATCAATGTTGCCTGCTTCATTCGACAGGTCCTCAATTTTTACTGGCGTATGACCACAAGTTCTTCGGTTTTATGCTCAAGGGTATTCGTAGTGCTCTTGGTAGGAACCGATCTCGGGGACACTTGGACGCTCATCAGAATTGACCAATGACTCCCTTTGCATTTACTTGAATGTATCTCTCAAGTCAGCTACATACATTCTTGTTGTTACTTGATTATATGAGACTTTCTACTGTCAACGAGTATGAACCACACTGCCTCACATAGGGACAAACCAGGCATGATCCCAGGAAGCCATCCCAAATTCTTGGTTAATTTCACGAGTAAAACGAATAAGATCAATCAGTGTCATTCGAATCCTTCTGCATCTAAACATCAAATACTAAGCCATCGTTTACCACATCCGGAAATTACGGCAGCATTACCGCCTCCTCGAGCATTTCACTCGACAGTTTTTGTATCCAGTCACGTGGTTTGATTTCCTCCATCTTCCAAAAAAAAGAAAACTATTAACTTACGCCATTTACTGATCTGTTTCCATCGCATGTCACTAAATATTCAACTGGAAATACCGCTCCATGTATTCGAACCCTAATAAATGGTAATAAATCAATGGACGGAAACCGCGTTCAAGTAGTTAATCGCGAACGTGTGAATCACTCTGAGATGGAAACCTCATGCCACGTTGTCTCAGACAACAGCTAGACACAGACGCTCAATGGAATATGCATGTACGGCATAGAGACCCGGGAATTGAGTAATAAAAGTTCTGATGCGTGCAACTGAGTGCAGGCCACTCTCCGGTTGGTGATAAAGAATGCGTCCAGCGGCATAACTGTCATCTAGTGGACCAAGAGTAATCTCATCCACGTGGGACGTGAGAAAGCTGTAAACCTGAGAAGCCACAACAAAGGTCGTCAGGGGCCTGATACAAGGGCCAGCAGATATGCAACCTTCCAGCACGCTCAGCAGCCAGTAGATCTGAATAAAGAAGGACATCCAAACAGCTAATATGCACGCAAAAGAACACGAAAGGACGCAGGCCAAACTGGTTTGGATGACGTGGTTTATCGACATTTGGCTTATTTCGAGAGAATTTGGCGTACTTAGTAAAACGTTTCTGAAACACCTGCGAGAAACGAAAAATGAATGACTGATGAGACGAACTAGAGTCTTTGTTGTCCGGGGACCGTCGAAATAAAAAATTCCTTACTGAACTGAAGTTAATCTATGGGTTCAGTGGGTACCATGCTCAGCACACAGGAAACAGATACACCGTTCGAAAAACTTAAACGGTATGAAGGACTTCAGACATCTTGATAACATCACTTTCCGACCCTGCTGAAACGGTCAAATGCTTGTGCAGCCTATATACCTCACCTGCATTAACGTAGAGGAGAGCTATTTGACCTGATCATGGCCCATGATACTTTGAGGGTCATGATTGAACGGCTTGACAGCCGAAAAATTCTGGCTGAAAGGCTGATGTCTCGGAGAAAACTTAGTCAACTGTGCTGCATAGTTCAGGAGAGGCGAAAAGTTCCGCAGGTTCTCAAGGATGGAACGGTAATTCGTCGATAAAAAAAGAGGACAAATCTGTGGTAGAAATGCGACCGTCACAGGATCGGCCTTCTATACACACTTTGCAGGATAATGGCTCATATCCTGCGGAAGTATTCCACAGGAAATCGTCCGTCCTGAAAGGGCATTATGGCGTTTGAAACGGATAAACTGTGATTGGTACTATACCAGTTCGGGACAAATGTTACGCACGAATGCAACGGACGATCCATGGATTATTTATGGAGTACACAGAATTCTTCGACTCAGTCACCGGAAAATTAAAACTGCCGTTGTCTCGCCCCATGAATTCTCGTCCCAAATTTTATCAGCTATCAGCGCAAAGATCCTGGGATATACCATTAACATTGCCTCTTGAGTCCATTATTTTTATGCTTCCGTTTGCTGGTCACGTCGTTTAATTCACCACACTCTTACCTCTGCAGCAGTCCAAATGTTTCTAAAATACCCGCCTTTCATTGGCGCTTACCGGTGTTTAGAAAAAAACAGTATTCCCAGTTCAGCTGCCTTCGGTTTGCGTGCTACAAAAGCTCCTGCGCTCTTGGAATCGCACTGCCCACGGACTTTACAATTGCTGGGTGAATAAAGTCACGGACTCCATGGTACTTCATCGCCTTGAGGAATTCGGTTGGAGTAAATATCACTTGCGCACAAGTGCCAAGATCTCACTGTATTGGTCTGTTTTGCTGTCCTCATTGTCAAAAGGCACCGCGAAAAGGACGTGCTATGACGGCCGTTTTTGACAATTCTTGAGCGTTCACTCACAAACGTTTTGCATCTTGAGGATATTACTCTTCTCCGGTCAGAACATTTGGGAAAGCTAACGGTTTTAAATGACCTCGCTAGTGCTGCTTTATGGTTTGGCACACCCAAAGAGCTACTGCAAGATTGAGTAGCATCGAGCCCTAACCACATGTCCAGTACTGAAGCCATAGATGTGTTCTATCTGGGCGGCTACACTATTCTGGAAGAGCCAACCAACCCGTAACCACCTGATGTGAATTGCGTGGCTGATGTTTGAGTTTTGCGATTAATCCCAGGTGTTAAGCAGCTGGTGGCCAAAAGGTTTAGTGTTAAGCTGAAAGGCTTTCTCCTCACGTCCCTGCCTTGTGGTAGCTGGGTCAACGTTGAAAAACCTGTTGGCCAAATCTTGTTCAAACAGGGCATAAGAAAGTCTTCTCGGAAGGTCTTCTCGGATGCGACGATGCTCCAGGAGAAAGGAATTAAGCACCGGGGGACGCATTTCATAGTCCACGGATTTAAGGCCGGCAACAATTTTCGTAGCAGCTCGTCTTTGCCACGCTCAATGAGGGTTAGATACGTTTTGCGTCCTGAGTGGACGACTTGGTTGGCATATTCAAGAAGCAATCTGACGGTCAGAGAAGAAAATTTCGCACCTCCAGGGCAGTGAAATGTTTTTGTATGAAGCTGGTATCGTTCGATCCACGTTGCGTCACGTCTCGAAAGGTTTGGCCAGTAGTCCATTCGGTGTGTGAACTGTGCACCCCATGTTTTTGCTCCTACTTGCCTTACTTGAAAGTCATAGCCAATCGGTAACTCGCCCGCTGGCTTTAGAGCCGTCATTTCCCTTTCCCTCCGATCTCATTCTCTCCGGTTTGAACGATCCGAGGTGCATTCTCGCTGGTCCACGCACTACTTTGTGCTAAATGGTACACAGTATTAAATGCCCCGCCTGGGGCTCCACTAACTTGATGCAGAAGGTCAATCTGAAAGGCCTATCCGCATCCTATTGCCTTGCATCTCAGTAAGTAAAAGAATCTCGCCACAAATAGAACAAATACCCCACATACTTGGTAACAATTGAGTGTGCTATAACTGACACAAACTGAGACAATGTCCTAGTTGGTCTCACCATACCTGGGTTGGATGAGACCGGTATGGATTAATCAGACGTGCCACATTGTGTGGCTCCGGGATTGTACGTTGCCGCGTGTTATCAAACAATTCACAATTGAGGGTTGATTATGACGCTGCGAGAAGTAAAGCCAACCGGTCCAAGTGTAGGGGCCAAAGCTACGAACCGCAATGCCTGCGGGTACTGTGATGCCGTCTAGTAACGATACACATGATAAACAGGATACAGTCCTACTCACACTGTGCGGCTCCTTGTACGAAAACTGCCACTCCCAGGGTTCTCCATAAAGAACTGGGGTAGACTAGTAGGAACAACCTAGAAGGCTCCACGCGCAGTCACTTCTGGTAGCCATACCAACAGTGAGACGCTGTCAACCTGTGCAACTCATAACAAACGTGAGCTCCTCGGGCAAACGACGCATCGAAACAAGATAACGCTTCAAATAATGGAAACCTGCTAACGTTTGGTGCTTTTGCCTTGTTTTTCTGGGAACCGCAGGCGACTTCAAAATCGCGATATGTGATGCATCAATGTGTGAAGAACCTCATACTGTGCTTCGATAGTTCGGACAGCCTTGGTTAACCGCGTTTCTAGAATACCTAAGAACTCCGTTGAAACCACAAATTCCCGCATTCCTAGGTGCAGTTTTCACGAATGTCTAATTACAGAAGAGATAAATACTCAACTACTTACAAACTTTCAGTAGCGAACCAATTTACGCATTCATTGCTGGAAGTGATGTTGCTTTGCTCGAATTTTTCATGTTTTCAGGTCTACCCCAGCGTTTTGCAACGATGTAAGTGATGTGAACCGCTTGGCGCGTGCCTTTTGACTGCTGCTGAAAGATTTCAAATGGACTTGACTCAGCATCGCATCTCCCGTCCGCGTTGTTAAGCTTCCAAGTGTACCGCTCTCCGTCGTAGACGCTTGTGTTCGGTTCTTAGTGTGTAAAAAACTTCGAGCCATTACTAATGGTGGATTCTCTAATGAGATGTGCTTCGTGACCTTGAACATCCGTCCATTTAAACAAATTGCTATCACTAAGACGCCACGGAGATACGTAGTGGAAAGAGAACCAAGTTTTGCAAAGTACCGGGCATAGAAAATGCTCGTAAATTCCGGCTTACACCTAGTGATCGGCCCTACTCATATCCTCCCTAGCTGTAAATCCAAAAACGAGATTCTAAAACCATTAACACTGGTCAGTCACCCGAGCCCCTCTGAAACAATATTGTCTTGTGTCACATTTTTCATGTCGTTCTATTGTTATCACACTCAGATTCTCCAATATGATTTGAACAAACCAGCTCAATTGTTCAAGCGACTGGACGGATGCGATGGCACCTCAGGTCATGAACTTGGTTCCTTTTTGTAACGACTACTGAAGGCGGAAGTGCTTCCTAGTTGACGTAGTCTTATCGGATTCCGCCGAGTAAGTTCAAACAGAAGATGATTGATAACGAATCATTTGGTTGCATTGTTGAAAGTGTCCTCGTCTTTATTCCCTAGAAACTCCGCCAAAGTTTTGATGAGACCTGATATCGTACATTTCGGACGTCACTTCTGAAGTGAGACAACTGCGGTTCCGGGCAGTTCCGCTCTGATGAACTCTGTCCACACAGGCTGCCTCAGCCGCTTGGCTGGCAGTGAGCACTATTCGACCTGTAAATAGTCGATAGACAGATGGAGTTTTGATCTTGAAGAATAATACCATAAACGGACGATTTAGCCGGATTCACTTGAAACTCCATTAGAAAATAACTGTGCAAAGGCGTGTATTTCAGTAGTTCACCAAGTTCACATTATTTGGGTTTAGGCAGATCATAGGGTTGACACAAAATTGACGACTGCGCCTAAATGATGAGTCCTAAGGAGGGCAAAACCGGCCGCGTGCTGTGCAAGAGTTTTCAGAAACCTTAAGAGATGGTCCTCGTACTTTCCTCTGCTGTTTTTAGGACCGGCAAAAGTCTGGGGTTATCGACAAATGACTGAATTGCGCGTCTAAAGTTGTCTAGACAAAACCAGATACATCTGAACTTTCTCTGGTCCGACTGTCTTCAGATAGGTTGAAGGAATCATAGCTTCAGTTTTCGTTTACGAGATGCACTCACTTTCGAAGTGGAGGTCTGAAGAATGGCCCAGTGCGCAAATATATGAAACTCCAAAGAAAACGCGCCATTTGGAAGCGAGTCGAGCCTAAACTTGTGCAACACTCGTTCACCTATGGCTTGTTCATATGTGAAGCGCGTATAAGCTGAGTGAAGTAAGGCTTGTTTTTCTTCCAACTGTCCAACACCACTGTTAGCCTACGGGTGGCAGTATCAGCAGTCCAGTGGTTGCTGTAGTATCGTCATTTTTGCCTAAATGTTAAGTGAACCAATGACCTCCGCTGCGATATTTTAGTGGAAACCAAACGAATCAGCGAATGATACCGGTGAACCCTCAGCAGACGCGCATTTGTTCACCTATGGTTATCAGAAGATTTCTTGAGCTCCTGGGTCTATATCGAACTTGCATCCAGGTCTTACCAAACAGACAACCAATGGTCTAGCCGGTGACAGTCGGGAATTCGACGCCAGATTTCTTAGAAATTACCTATTTCCATTCCTTCTACTGAATGGAGGATAGGATGTGATAAAAGGCCGACTGTCCAAACTTATGTCCACGGCGATTGAATTGCATACCATCTGAAGTGCTCGGAGACCAAACCTACTTGAGCCTACCTGGCTCAAACACTAATATCCTAAGCAATAATAGACCCCCGTATCACCCATCCAAAAATGCTCAGTGAACCCAGCAAGTCCGCACACCTATCTGAATCAACTCATTAGAATCTGAGGGTTCTACGCAGGATGGAATCCGAAAATTCAGCTGCGTATACTGTACAGGGCGAATCTTCTCCTTGTGGACGGACCAAGTGGAACGACTAGATGCCCACTGCCCACTTTGCCCTGTGTGATTTGTTCAAATTCAGCTTTCCGTGTGAACATTGGTGGAGTTAGTACCAAGTATATGATGCGTAACAACCATTCACGTGACCGAAATACGGGGATTCCTGTGCAACGACCGAAACCTAGCCATCCTAGACAACGGAGAGAAACTGACCCAGGCCGTGTTTTCGATCTTATCTCGGATTTTCTGGCTTGCAGTTTGTGGCAACTTCTGGTAAATTTAAGAAGAAACATTAGAAATCTAATGGTATTTTGTCTTTAAGATCATCTGGACATCACAAGAGTAGATTGTAAGATCCCAGAAGAATACATGCAGAAGAGTAAATTGTTTATCTAAGGATTGGATGAAAATACCATTATTGAACCAGAGTTAAGTTGGTCCACCTTTAGGTCAACTTTGTCAGTAACCTTCGTTAAACAGTCATTATCTTCTTCCTCTGTTTTGCCCATATCAGACAACTCAACTGCATTAACTGTCTACTGAATAACTTACACCCACTTACGGGAAACCGCTTACCAGCTATCATACTCGAAGAAAACTGTTAGCGTGGACAGTTCTAGTTTCGAACAGCCGCGGTCACTGACTAAGACGTCTCCTCGTTGCCAGTTTTGAGTCCCCCCTGTTGACATATATCAGTAGCTAAGAAATCTATGGTCATGAAAAATCTCCATCGAGCAACTCTGTCGGGCGTTCATCCGCTGCCGGTCGGTTATTTCCCTCTGTTTGGCAATTTAAGTTGTCTCGCTTTATTTTTCGTCCTACTCTGATTGGTCATGAGTAGCAGAGCAAAATTCTTTTTTGCTGACTTGCCTTACGCGCACCGCACGGGCTATTCATTCACTGCGGCAGTACTCTTGCGAATCCGTTTTCACTTGTAGAGTTTTCCTCATCATCACTCCTCTGATTTTCTTTTGACTAAAATATGTTTATTGTGTACTTTCGGCTATTCTTCCCGAGTGTCTTTGGGGTGTCACTCAGTATGCAATGTATTGGGTTCCAAAATTCTCCTTCAGTACACCTTGGGACACAACGGCGCTTGACTACGAATTGTTCGACCCATGATGGAGCTTATACTAGGCGACTGTTCCAGAACTTCGTCAAAACAGGTTGGGTAGTTTTTGTCTAATAATCAGGTGATATCGTACGTATTTTCAAACCATATACTTATATGAACTGACAGCCAGTCTTATTCATGTAGGCTGATTCAGTAGATTTTATGACAGAAACATACCGGTTTCTGAGACTTTGGATACATATATATTATCAAGTGCTGAGACTACAACTTAGTTAGATACCAAAACAGTTAGCAGTTTACTCTTCGAAAGGATCAGACTTCATTTCTTGTGGCTGTGGTAGTTTTACAACGACTAACATAGCTGTTATATCTATCCAGGAAAAGTTCATAATAGGGTGCAAACCAAAATCGTCGACAGTCCTCTGTGTGGCTAGACTGCGTACGTGCAATTAAAAAACGATCGCGTCCAAAGCGGTACTGATAAGTGTAAGCTCCATTTTTGTATCGGTTGTTGGACCTGTCTTGTACTAAAGGCTACCGACAAGCAAAACCTAACAAAACTTGGTGTGGCAACGAATTGATGGACACCTGGTAGCGATGGTCTTATCTGCTGCTGTCTCACTAGGCTGTGTATGTTGTATGTGTCTATCTCCGTGCCCGTAGCTTTGGCGTACAGTAGCAAGCGCATGCGCGTGATATCGATCCAATGGATTGACAAACGGATCGATAGTCCAGCGCGGCAGTTCGCCAGTCAGATCTCGTGATGGTCAGTCCTGCCACACACTTGAGCGCAGCATGGATTTACGGCGTGTGAAGCGGTGCGGCCGAGTGAGATTGCTAGGTTGATTCACAAGAAGCGTTGCTGCCCACCATTTCAGCTGTTTCTCGTGGATCCGCCCGACAAACCAATAGTTTTGGCAGGAGTGTTTACTGCGGGCCAAATAAAGGACGTCAAATTCTCCGCGAAATCAACATGAAGCAAGCTGTGCTTAAAACTATTTACATCATCTGTATGCGGTGGTTCTGCTGACCCAAAAGTTTCCAGTACAAAGTGCCCGGTCACAGTTGGATTCGAAGAACTGGGTTAGTTTCCGACAGCACTACATCCGACTGCGCAACCCTGGAACGCTAAACGACGAAGTTGACCTAGGCCTACGACGACATAATAACAAGACCATCCAACTTCAATGTAATATAATACTAATATCGACATAGTTTGTGCAACACTGTGTTCAGCCCTAGAGATGGCGAGCTGATTTTTCCAGCAAATAAGTGGAACAACCTGTACGGTTATTTGATTTGTTCCACCTTGTTAAGTTATCATTTCCGAATCCAATCCTCCCGGAGGATAACAGACTTCGAAATGTTTGGTCGGTGAAGTTAATTTCTTGTGAGAGAGCGACCGATGGGAAAGGCTTTGCATGTTCAATGAGATTTCATTTGTACCCAGGGTTTTTGCAGCAGTTTCCCTGACGGTGGGTTGAATCCCCCAACTTGTCTGTTGTGACAGTCTCAGATATTGAGTATTTCTGTGTATCTACGGTTCAGATTTGATATGCTCGTCAAAACTTTTTGTCTACATTATTAGGAGATACCGATTTCTTCAGCTAACTAGGCTCCAATTAGACTCACCAAAAACGATAATCCACCAATAACTATCTGGTCAGCGGGAGATTACAGGGCATGCAAGGCCGTGCAACTGAGCTCCAGGGAAGTACGCTGAGTTGGGTTGATATTGAATGAACGTGTGTGAATGTTGAGTTCCCGATACCGACCTTTGAGTCACACGTAATTCTGACAAATTCGAAGTGAGTTCGAAGGTACTACCACGCTCGTGGCGCAAGTCTGTCACTGACCGGCAACGCGAAGCGTCCAAATCCACACATCAGAAGACGATGAGCGAAATGCTGGCCGGCTAGTATTGGTTATGGTCGTCCATTCTGGGACCAGTTTCATGATTCCGGTGGGCACTGAGATCACATGGGTGTCGCGACAGAACAACTCAGAACGGGTTCGGCAGACGGAATACGAGCCCGGATGAGCACGAGATGCAGTGACGTGTACGCACGTACACTAATATTGTACGGGATGGCCTTCGTGGCAAGGCGAATGACGCGTTAGGAGAACTGGACTGGACTGCACTGGACAAAACAGGTGGAGATGAATGAACGCAAACGCGGACTACGTCAATCAATGGTTTACAAACCAAAATTCACGTTCTTGCTGCGTGTAGACATGAACTACCGCATATCTATCCGTCTTTTATTCATACGCGGTCCGCAGACTCTATCGAAGCCGAGATTTTGTCCTCAACCAGAGCCCTCCAACCTAACTTGTTGGGCTGGCATGCATTTCCAATTTGGTGTGTTACATGAAATTGCGTTGATGGACACAGTGCTGGCACAGTAGACCCCAGCCACTTGAACGCCGTGTACCCGGTGTACAACTGAGATATGATTCGCGCTCTTTAGTAGCACATCCTTTCATTTTGTATCCACCACTTTTCTCCGAGTTGCTTTACTTAATAGGGATAGAAGGAACAACTGGATGTGCGTTTGTTGATTCAATTAAAACAAAACTTAATTATGATCGCAGCGATTTCCAGTAATGACTCAGTTACCAGCAGCTGAAAATACTTTCTTCGGATGCTTTCCATCCTTGGAGGATATTCGGCAAATGAACGGGGGGAAACTGATGAATATATTCGGCGTGAACAATCACTTCGAGTTGCACTAAGATTTCCTCATATCGGTTGTACCACCCCGACCAATGTTACGGAATGCAGTGGCACGGTCAGTTAGGACGAGACCACACAGTACCCGAGTGGAGTCAACATTCTGGAACTACGAATACTCCCATGTTACTTTATTCGTCGTCAAATGATCATTGGAATTCCAGACTCCCAAATAAACGTTGGGTGATAAGACCAGAGTAGTCGGTGTGAGTTGGAAACTATGCCGCTTTTGGGCAACCTCCGCTTAGTCTGTCTACTCACGATACTCTAGGAAGAATCTCCCCAATAGATTGTCCATGCTATGGCTGAAAATCGATAAACGTGCGTTCAGAGAGGTTTGGTAAACAATCGGTGGATTTATCGCTTTTGAAACAAAACCTTTGTCAGGTCAACTGAGTAAGTTACCAGGTTGATCGGATGCAGCATTAAACTACTACAGTCGACTGCCGGTTCAACCGTTTTAGGTAGATCACTAAGTAGACATAGTCCCTGACTTTCCATCAACCCGTTTTTTGGGTTTGAACACCAAGTTGTAAGTAGGTGGAGTTAAATACACCTTTATAGCTTGAGCTGCTGCCCACCGAAGTGTGAAGCAAAAATCAATGAAGTTTAGTTTTCCTGTTCCTCCTCAATTGGTTTTTGGACCGCTTCATGGTTCATTTCGATCGATATTCACGATACCTTTGATGTGACACTAACCACAAGGTTGACGAAAACTCATCGACAACCTAGTGCCGAGTTCGCACTCATGGTGCGCGTGCCACTGATGCCGAGTTTCCAGTGTTTTCGTTCCAGTTAACCAGCATACAACACAACTGTGGAGTTAGAGACTCATTTGCTAATTACAATGTGATTACTTGTGACTGAAATTGCTGAGGGAGGATCCATGTTAGTACCAGCTGTTTTGAACTGAGTGCTTCAGTTTACAAATCTCACTCTGCTTTTGATGAGTGGCAGGCATCAAGAATAAACTTTCGTACCATTTAAGACAATTTCTCGCTCGAAGTTCCAGTTCATTCTCTGATGACCTCTGTTTCAATAGTGACATCTGTGTCTTCGGTCCTTACTTTTGGACCATTTTGCTGAAACCACGAAACTTGAACTCCACAGACCACTAAAGATTTGACACACTCGGCAGTGGATTCAAGACAGCATCCGGAAGCATTCTTCTTACCTTACCAGCGGCTGCGCCAAGCTTGGCAACCACCATGCATGCTGTGTTCGTTGAACTGCCACTGATTAATATGACCAAGGGAGCAATATTTCGACACTTTTCTCCTCGTGACACATGTTTCTTTCCACCAAATCCACGGTACTTCTCCACTGTGTTTCTATTTGATTGATCAGGTAGCTAGAAATAAGTATAAACGTAACATATCACTCATAAAGTTGCTGAATTCTCTTCGGCAGCAAACCACCGATTTCGCCCTTCTTGGAGCTCATTAGGTAGATGCAGGCCCCGAGTTGCCGTCCACCTTGTGTTCTGCTTAAACCCAAAATGGACAGATTTCGACGAATACTCCCATGTGCAAATGAGTGTGATTTTGACGCAAGACTCAACTGAATCCAGCTGGATTTCCCCCTGGCTTTCTTCAATAGGTTTCATTGGTTGGTGATAATAAGCAGAACTCTGTCTCTCCGGTCCCTCGAACTGGGACCGGATAATTAGATGCGCGCTTGTGGTTAGATCATTCTTGTTGTTCATTACGTTAATGATCCGTGTGTTGTATCAAAACTATGCTAATCTAATCTCGCCCGACTTATATTGATTCTCTAGATCAACTTGGTTTTGATCACGTGAACACTTCCAACTTCAGTGGAGTAAAAGTCCATTGGACTTCTCATAAAATCCAGGTTACAATAGGCCGATGTTGTATTCGAGATTTCATTCCGCAAGCGAATCTATTCTATAATGAAAAGCTGAAAAATGCACACTTTTTCATTCCTGTCGAGAACCACTGGCAGCTCGTTTCTCACGAATACCTGGCAGATTTGAACTTGCAACCTTTTGCCTAGTAGTTGAAGTTTACACCCTCGGCTACGAACGGCTCATTTGCAGTGTGACCAACTTGTACCCTGATAGGATATAGCACGACTCGTCCTTCGCTCATGCAGTTCACATCACCTGGAGTAATGAGTTTTCAGATGGAAGAGAGATTGCCCAGACGTAACACACTACTTATAAGGTAGCTACAAACTCCTCGACCATCACAAATGAGAGAGTTTCAGCTGGATTCATTTGAGTTTTCTTGCAAAACCAAATTCGTGTGTAAATGAAGGTGACTGTCGTAAATTATGAGATATTGTTCTTTCTGAACAGATTACCTACACTCTGCTGATTCAAAATTGAAGTTAAATCGAATTGGTTACTTCAAATCTCCGCTCGTAACATCCCGCTGGGATCGTTGTTTTCTCGACAGACTTTTGCATATTTACTGCTCGGTCGTTGTGGGTTTGAAACTTCTTTAAGCTCAGACAGCCTTGACTACGTGGCATACTTTAGTTTGGTCAGACGAATGCTTGATGACCTCGCCCCAGATGGAAGAAATGGGAGTGAATCGATTACAAGTCACGTTTAGCCTCGAAACTGATCGTACGTTGCTAAACCTACTGTTCAGCTTGTTGGCTCACAGGCGGAAAATCATTTTAAAATCACGTCCCGAGCGCGACTGTTTAAATTTAGCCCAAAATACAATCACCTATGCAATCCCCATGGTGCAATGAAACAAGCGATAGCGATGGGCACTGGTTGCACAGACGATAACTGAAATTCGCAGTTCATAGGTCGTGCTCTCTAGTTCATTTTTTACACTTTCATGTTTAACGGTCACTAGGACCAACACCCCCAGCATGTACTGTGACCTGGAAGAATTATTCTAAAGAGAAAAGTAGTCTTACACTCAGTTGAAATCAATTTGGTTTTCACGGGAGACTCAAGTGAATCTCTCGTTTATGATGTTCTTCAACTGAATGTGCTGCACACAGGCCGCCTCGTGTTTCAGTTGGTACGATATTCGAGATATCGCAGTATATTTTCATAAAGAAAACTGCACACTACTCTCTGAATGTCTGTTTACAATCGGTTCTATCGATATGGACGTCAGCGCCACCTATGCCGATCTTCCCAACGAAGATTGTGGAGCACTTGAAGAGCTTATTTAACTTCGATTTAAGAGGTGTTTTGGCATACGCTACTAAACAGTCACATGAGTACATGGCATTCAGGCAATAATGATGTGAAACGTGAATCAGCGATGCACTGGTAAACTTACATGGGTAGCCAGATCTTCACTAATGCAGCACACCAGTAGGCATTCACGAAACACGCCCGTTTGCAAATACGCTTGGTGGTACCGAGCGACTTAACTGAATCTTTTGTTTACTAAATACCTCAGCAAACTTGTGACAATTGTGCGCAGCAACTAGGCTCCTTGGAAGCAAGGACCAAGCTCTGTTCCGTACACCCTCACCAACAGTTCATGTCGGTCACATCCCAGTGGTAGCTATCAAACCGAAGTCGACCATGGAAGACCGAACCACCTGTTGACTCGCAGTTCATCATTGTCAGCTGTAAGAACCGTCGTACAGTGGTTGTAGCTGCCACAGCTTCGTTCACCGATAATTTGCAGAGGTGGGGTAGGTAGCTGCGCATCAAAGGCGGGTTTTGATAATTTAGTGCGTAAATAGAGCACTATCAGTGGAACATTAAGTGGGGCATTGAAGCCAATACTTGGATGCACGAGTGCCATTGAGGGCGCGACTGGGACGTGTCTGACAATGTCTCTAACCACTGATGTGGCCCGTCTCGGGTTCCCCATCCAGGAAGACGGCAATGACCAGCGCAACTGAGTTTGCTGGTAATGGCTTTTATACTTCGCTGCCAAGTCATTGTTCCACCACCTCTGGCTCGTCTCCACCCTTCACGTGGTTGTGTGAAAAGAACCCTTCGAAGGAATCGGTCGACTGGGATACGGAGCACGTGGCCAATCCACCGCAACCTATGCAGTGTGGTCAGTTCATCTATCGTGGGTGAGTTATTTCTTTCGAATACCATTCGACGTACTTCAGCATTGTTTATCCGGTGTTCCCACCAAGCTCGGGCAAGGCTCCGAAGACACCGAAGGTCAAACATTGAAGGTCTTTTGACGTCATCGGCGCGCCGTGGCTAGGTTTCTGATCTGCTTAGTAATATGGATCCCACCACAGCATTGTAAACTCGACCCTTGACGGCTAAGCTGATGTCACGCCTACGCCAGAGATGACGCAGGTTCACGAAAGCTGCAGTTCCATCCCAAGTATTTGCAACAATACCATTCGGGAAGGAATCTGTCAGACCTGCACAAAACGCCAGTGTTCGATCACCTCCGAGTCCTCTTTGGTAAACAGAGGGTAATGTGTGGCACCAAGAACCAAGATTTCCGAGCAGGCCGAATTCATCAAACCAGTAAGTTTGAGGTATCTACAGAGACTGCAATACCATTCCATCTGTGCATGTGGGTTCTGTGACGAACGGTCATTCAGATTTTGAGAAATACACTCATTTGCAAATCAATTTGGTTTTTGCGAGAGACTCACCTGGAACCCAGCTGAATCTCCCGTTTGTGATGTTTTCAGGACTGCGCTTACCTGATGAGTCCGAACTGGAAGGGCGAAACCGGTCGTGGGCTGTCGAAGAATTTTCAGCAACCTTATGAGTAGTCCATTACGAATATACATGTATCGCGATATCTATGCTAGTAATACCAACAAAATTTAAGTAAACAACAAGCAAGAACAGTACACACGAAGAGTGAACCTTCCGTCTTGGAAGTCCTCACTCGACGAACCGTGCGATGCAGATTCCGTGGTTGAAGGATGGATGATACTATATCCTATCCAAGTGTGAGCTTACTCCACTACTTGTCAGCCATTCCTACATGAAACGTCTAGATTCAGCTACTAGCCAGGTGATCACAGGCTCGAATCCCCCAGGAGATTCATGATCTGCGCGCTGATGATTATCAAATACCCATATCGTGCTTTCTGTCTTTTCAGTATAAATCGACTCCACTTACAGGATGAAATTTCGACTGAAGAACTCAGCTTTTTTCCCTTCTAAGTAATCTCGATGGCACGAATGGCCCAGTGAAGAGGTCAGGGGGAAAGTTCATCATTTCATTCCCTAGAAGAATTGCGTGTGACTGTCCAGTGTGATGTGAGTCATGTTCGAAATAGAAGGATAGAGTATCTATCTAGATAGAGTATCTAGCTCGCAAACGAGAGACTACAGGATGCAATCTTGTTCTCCACGCAAGTCATTTTGTTGTTCTAGTCGTGTCTAATTGGGTTCTTGTTTCCGCATTAGTCTCGGCTTTCAATCTACCTACTCATGCTCCTAACCACTGAAGTCTAAGGTCATGCAACTGAGATCCAGGAAACCAGATGTGTTATTATCCAGGTATGTTGAGGTGGGTTGATATTGAATGAACGTGTGTGAATGTTGAGTTCCCGATACCGACCTTTGAGTCACACGTAATTCTGACAAATTCGAAGTGAGTTCGAAGGTACTACCACGCTCGTGGCGCAAGTCTGTCACTGATCGGCAACGCGAGGCTTCTAAAGTCACACACCAGAAGACGATGAGCGAAATGCTGGCCGGCTAGTATTGGTTATGGTCGTCCATTCTGGGACCAGTTTCATGATTCCGGTGGGCACTGAGATCACATGGGTGTCGCGACAGAACAACTCAGAACGGGTTCGGCAGACGGAATACGAGCCCGGATGAGCACGAGATGCAGTGACGTGTACGCACGTACACTAATGTTGTACGGGATGGCCTTCGTGGCAAGGCGAATGACGCGTTAGGAGAACTGGACTGGACTGCACTGGACAAAACAGGTGGAGATGAATGAACGCAAACGCGGACTACGTCAATCAATGGTTTACAAACCAAAATTCACGTTCTTGCTGCGTGTAGACATGAACTACCGCATATCTATCCGTCTTTTATTCATACGCGGTCCGCAGACTCTATCGAAGCCGAGATTTTGTCCTCAACCAGAGCCCTCCAACCTAACTTGATGGGCTGGCATGCGTTTCCGAATTGCTTTGATGGACGTAATAGTGGCGCAGTGGGATCCGCGCCTTCTGAACGCCGTGTACCCGGTGTAAAACTGAGGCAACAAGACCGGAGACTGAACAGTTTGGGTGATTCTAAAGCCGCGGCCATGCCCAACTGGTGACCTGTGACTGTCAATTGAAGTGAGTGCAGCCGAAGTGTTAAGCGCCACTGCTTGTTTACCAAACCTCTCTGGTACAATGACTACCAAAACAGTCTCAAACATTTTCCAATTTATGCTATCCTGTTTTTGCAACGCATTGTACCGAAGCTGGTGGGCGATTAACTGGGTGTTCGCCGAAACACTTATGTCCGTCCATCTCAGCGCGTACACATGGAATAGATTGTTTGCCCCTCAGTCCACTGGGTTTCATACCTATTTCTCACCATTTACTTCTTTCCTATTAGTTCCCTTCCGAATTTGGTGGCTTCAACCAATATCGAAACTACTCATAAGTAGTGGACTTACCTTGCGTCACGAATTTCAAAAGCAATACAAATGGGGAATAGGTTTCAAGGTGAAGCCACTAGCCGGATCAACCCTCTAATACTACGAGGAGTTCTTATCGACCTCAGAAAGGTACGTGCACAACCTTTCCTAATCAAGGCTGAATGCAACTCCCTTAGGGGTGTTTTAACTAGGTCTTAAGATTTTTTTGCTTGGTTGCATCAGTAGACAGTCTGAACTTCAAAGTCCGATTGGTTGATTTTTGTGAGCTAATTACACCCTCAGAACCAAATGCGGAACAAATGAAAGCCGGTCCTGGTCGATTCGTGTTATGAACATTCTAGTTACAAGCTACGATCCAAACAGATCTTGAGGAAGGGATATTTTGATGCTTCGAGACGTTGGAAGATGGATAACCGAGTTTTCCAACCCAAGTCAGATACGAGATTCGGATTTGTCTTGGAGAATAAAATCCTATAGAGATGGAAAATATCTCTAACTCATCTAAATTTAAGAAAGTGGAGACTGAGAAGGAAGAAACGCCGTCGAAAGAGCAGAGATCAATAAAGCTAGTGTTTTTTTACGAAATCGGTCCACTGCTACAAGATAACCTCAACTGTGTGGGCTTCTCAAAGTACGTAAACTCAGTCTACCAATCAGGCTTATCCTTGACTTGTTCAGTATAGCATACCATGCTTTGGCTGCTAGAGTCAATATAAACAGAAGTGTTCACATATATATTCCGAAAGATGCATTTCAGCTCATCAACCAACCAATGGGGACCGGAGGCTGATAGTCGCCACAAGCTGTCCTTTGTGTTATCATTTACTAACGGTTCCTCACTGAGACATCAGGATGTGATTTTGATTTGATAGAGTACACTGGCAAACATAGTTGCACACCCCTGTCAGATATGGGCAACCATTGATGCTTGGTACCTAAATAGTTCAGTTTATTTCCGATAACCAAATCTATCGGCACAAGATGGAGCTGCCGTGGAATCTCCTTTGGTTCCACTGTTGACATTTTGCAGTAGACTTGAAACTCAGCAGCTGAGCATGCTCACCGGTCAGTTCGCGCTATACAATCGATACCTAGACGATAAGTTTAATTGACTTATTGAATAAGGTTAGTTTAGTTCACTCTGATACAAAGTGCACCGTTGGACCTCAGCATAATCTTCGGCTAGATTTTCTTGATCTTGGTAATCTGAAGAAGGACGGTGGTACAATAGAACGAAAAGTTCACAAAAGCAAACTTGGACCTTGACACTTTCGTACCATTACAACAAAAGCGAAATCTAATTGGACGCTTGAGTGAGGGGGCAATGAACGGCTGTGCTCAACAAGAACTGAAATTTTTCCTCTCAAAACCAATGTCCTAAGCTCGTCATACTCAGAACAATGGAGTTTGAGAAGCAGAGGGCTTAACCAGTTATCACCGGGATAAAGCAGGTGTACGTGAATGTTACATTCAGAGGTGATTTGGCCACGGAATTAGTTACCATGGGGCTAAAGCGCACCTGGCCACTAATCTGTGCCTGAGCGCCACTTCCACTCCTCTCAGCAAGATCCATTTGACAGAAGAACTGCCAAACTTCGCCACTCTTTGTGTATTCGGGTCCAGGATGTTTCCCGTACGACAAAGCGTTTGTCCATCCAGTTTGTCTGGGCGATCGTCGGAAGAAGTCTCACTTGAGTGCAATCGCGTCACACACTTGGCTAAAACCGTTCATGCCCTACAAGGCTCACAACGAATGTACCTGAGCCGGTCACAAACAGTAAAATTCACACTGCTACCGATCGCGGTGGATGCCGGAATTTGACCAGGTAACTCAGATATCAGTATTCAAAAGGCCATTGAAAGAGTATGACTGTGACGCAATCCATTTGAAGCAGCGACTCAACGACTTCGCTGTTTTTTATTTGTACCAATTAATTAATTTACGGTGTATTACTCACCAAAAACAAGTTTTTTCGCTACCTTCATCCCTCTGAAAGTATTAATTCCACTCGATATAGTACGCTAATTATAAGGTCACTGAAAATCAGATTAATTTACAAATGAGGACAGTTGGCCAATTGTTCTACTCATTTTAGTGGAATTTTCCCCCCGATTGGAATGCGATTTCAAGAAAAAGGACTGCAGTTGTAGTTACTTAGTGCCTTTAGTCTTCAGCTGGCTTCGCTGCTCGGTACCGGGGATGATTTTGTCAAACCTGCCAATGATACTTGCGCTTCTTCAGTACTATTGTACAGATGGACTTTCCAACGTTGTTTACGAAACCGGATAGCACGAGAAAGACATTGTATTTGAGGTTATTGCAGTCGTTCGTATATTTTAACAGCTCACACCGTGTCAGCGTTCCACAGGATGTCGACTTTTTAATCTTGAGAGCTACAAAAACATCGATACGGATTTCGCTCAATCGTCCTAGTTTTACTTGCGCTTCTTCAGTACTATTGTACAGATGGACTTTCCAACGTTGTTTACGAAATCGGGTAGCGCGAGAACGACATTGTAGTTGAGGTTATTGCAGTCGTTCGTATAGTTTAACAGCCCACACCGTGTCAGCGTTCCACAGGATGTCGATTGTCGTTTGCCGTTACTTTTTTAATCTTGAGAGCTACAAAAACATAGATACGGATTTCGCTCAATCGTCCTAGTTTGGGGACATTATTTCGACCATTAACTGTAACACGTAGAGCAAAGGCAAAGAACGTCATTCATCGCCGCAGCTACCGTACGAACAGCGGAGCAGTTGCCGTAGCAACACGCATTTGAATGAATGGCGGAGAGAATAGCCTACGTCGTTCGGCTCGCCAGGACAGCCTAACTTGGAGTAGACTGACAAGGAAGCGAGACCCAGCGTAGAAACCATTTTTGATGTAAGCACACTGGCACAGTGTGACACAATCAACCTCATCTGCACGCCAGGTAGAACTAAGCTTCTATCAGACCTTACACGTACAGTGCCTTTCGCGTGAGACTCGAGTGTCAGAGCACAGCTTAAATCCCTCACACTCTGAATATGCTCCATGAGATATCTACAAACCTACTCTTCGTAGTGTTGACGCGACAATGAACTGAAATTTGGTCCAAATCGGTCAAGCCTTTCGAACGAACATAGATCGTTGGGGCTGCAGTCGTGATGGGGTCTCATGCACACGAACGCCTACAACCCTGAGATGAGTGTAGTAGAACATGGATTAGACCGCGTACACAAAAAATGCAGCAGTTCATTTTGAAAGCACTTTGTCTTTGTCCTGTGTAACATTTCAAAGACAAATCTCCAAATGGTGTTAAGTGCCCCACACATAGAACTCAACCACGCATCTGTCATCAATAACATGGGGAGCTGTTGGACAGCAAAATCAAGGGACCACTGTATAGTCGAGACGCTATTGAACCGAACATCAGCTGAAACGGATCTCTCCAATTCTTAAAGACGGAAATTCCTCCCCTCCTGAACCCTTGAAAACCTCCCCTTCCCGCTTGAAAACCATTCGACTAGACCTTCATGCACATGTCTACGAAGTGTAACTGGTACGGACCGAGTGCATCCTCAAACACCTCAAACCTACTTCGTTCTACTGCCGTTGTTGAAACAAGGACGACAACCAATGATTAGCGAGATACACTCATTTGCAAACAAATTTGGTTTTGCGGGAGACTTACCTGGAACCCAGCTGAATCTCTCGTTTGCGACATTTTTAAACAACCGAATGTGCTGCACCAGGCCGCCTCATGTTTCAGTTGCTACGATATTCAAGATATTACGATACATGTATGGACGTAATACACTACTCATAAGGTTACTGAAAACTTTTCGACAGCCCACGACCGATTTCACTCTTCTTGGAGCTCACCAGGTAGGTGCGGTCCCTGAGTTTCCGTCAGCCTTATTTTCCACTTGAACTCGAATTGCATGAAGTTAGCCAAATACACTCATTTGCAAACCAATTTGGTTTTGCGGGAGACTTACCTGGAACCCAGCTGAATCTCTCGTTTGCGACATTTTTAAACAACCGAATGTGCTGCACCAGGCCGCCTCATGTTTCAGTTGCTACGATATTCAAGATATTACGATACATGTATGGACGTAATACACTACTCATAAGGTTACTGAAAACTTTTCGACAGCCCACGACCGATTTCACTCTTCTTGGAGCTCACCAGGTAGGTGCGGTCCCTGAGTTTCCGTCAGCCTTATTTTCCACTTGAACTCGAATTGCATGAAGTTAGCCAAATACACTCATTTGCAAACCAATTTGGTTTTGCGGGAGACTTACCTGGAACCCAGCTGAATCTCTCGTTTGCGACATTTTTAAACAACCGAATGTGCTGCACCAGGCCGCCTCATGTTTCAGTTGCTACGATATTCAAGATATTACGATACATGTATGGACGTAATACACTACTCATAAGGTTACTGAAAACTTTTCGACAGCCCACGACCGATTTCACTCTTCTTGGAGCTCACCAGGTAGGTGCGGTCCCTGAGTTTCCGTCAGCCTTATTTTCCACTTGAACTCGAATTGCATGAAGTTAGCCAAATACACTCATTTGCAAACCAATTTGGTTTTGCGGGAGACTTACCTGGAACCCAGCTGAATCTCTCGTTTGATGTATGCTCCATCTACCTCGGTTTCACCGCCCCTAGACTTGTGTATTCAACCATTCAACTAAAGAAACTGCGACCGAACGCAACTCGGGAAGGTCGGACACCTCGGATAGTCTGTCTATATTGAAGTACGTGTCCTTTAGTTGACATACAGAATTCCATTGCTTTTCGAGGTTAAAATCATTCGCTTATTCGTGCTTCCCACATCCAAAACCAATGTACTGTATTTCAGCACGACGTTAGTTTATTCTCCCGAATTTTCGGCAAAACAAACAGCATGATTTGGATTTGAAAAAGCACTGGAAATTTGAAAAGTTATCACCGGAGGAATAAAATTAAGCTTAGTTGAATCTGAGTGTTGATCAGATGGCAGCTGGTCTGTTCGCTGAGCTTGACACTTGGCTTGCAAACGTCTCACCACTAGGCGAGGAGATATCGACATTGAGTGGTTTGGTGGGTCCCATGCAAGCCATCTACGCCGCTCAGCGAACAGACCAACTATCACCTGATCAACGGCCAGTTAACCCAACTCTCCTACTGACATCCTTCAACTGAATATGTTACAGACCACCTCATGCTTCATTGGGACGGTATTCAAGACAGCGAAGTACATCCCCTTGATAAGATACTGCTCTCTGATAGCGCCCTAACAGTTTTGTCGGCGTTTCGCCACCAGTGACAATATCCTTCATCGGCCATCCCGCCTGAGTTGCTTACAGGTCAGTTTTGAAGTCTAACCTAGATTTACAGTTGTCGTGTAAATGAGTGCTCTGAAAATTCATTGACGTCTATCATTGTTTCATCTAGACAGACGCGGTAAATGGTGTCCTTCGTTTGCATGTCATCACCATCATCATCATCATCATCATCATCATCAATCATCATCATCATCATCATCATCATCATCATCATCCTGATCATCATCATCATCATCATCGTCACCGTCATCTCAAATTTAACTAAAGCATTCCCTCTCAGCAAGAGGCATTCAGAAGGTTTCGTGTCTCAGTTTATTGCTTACCTAAAATGGATTCAGAATCGAAGTTTCCAACTGACTTAAAAGAACTTCGACCGCTGGTTTAATGTACAATGTGAAGATCAGTGCTGGACAGCCTGGTTTTGATCGTCGTAGTCAGGGCATATTTGTCCTCACGTCAACAGCCACATGAATTACACTTTCACTTTGAAGGCCAGGCATAGTAGTTAAGTTGAGATGAGGTTTAATTTACGAATGACTTTCCGGTACGACCTGTTCTGTCGACATTTCTAGAGTACAAAAGGCGATAACAGAACCCATGCAGTCTTTTCTGACGGTCGTGTATTTCGTGGCCACCAAACAAAGACGCGACAGTCTTATCGGTTCTCACGGGACGACCTTTTTATCAGTTTATCTTTCATGTCTAGTCTGGTACATTGTCCCACACACACAACACGATCAATACCCTCTACCCCGTGTTCCATATAAAACAAATGGCGTCCAACAGTGTAGTCCGCACTCGACCTTCATAAGCTGATTTGTGTGTGCGTGTGTGTGTGTCTGTGAATCAATTCGCCTGCAAACAAGAGCTGAACATTGCTGGAGGAACTGCGAAATTTCGATTTTCAAAATAATTTATATTGCATATCAAATGTAGTGGAAACCATAAGACCTAAATAGTGAGATATCAAATTTGTTTGAGCAAACACATTCAGGTCTTAACTCGAAACCGTCAAAACTTGCTTCTCCCATTGTGAACGGGACATCGAGTTTGGCCGCCAGAGTGTTCCTTTATTTTGGAAAGTCTTAGTTCGCAAGTCTTCCTGACCAGTTCAGTTAAAATCAAGCTAAGGAGCTACAGTAACCGAGTGACAGTTGGAAGATTTTAAGTTTGTTTGATACGCCAAACTTAGGTATATGTGCCGGGGGCTGAACCACCTCCTCGTGGTACTTGCTGGATAGCCAAGACCTCAGTCTGGCTGACCTAATAGTCCAAAGACTCTAGACGGGGCTAACCGTCCTGCTTGGTTTCAACGTTCTAGTTACTTTTGGCAATGAACAGTACGACCTAATCCGCAATTCTGCTCAAGTTCTAACCGGTTTACTGGAAAAACCCTCGGAGTAAGTGCTGCAAATCGAACGCCAGCTTGGTAACCCACCGTTAGACTCACGTCCATGAAAGTTTGGACACGAACGTGACCGTCCCGTAGGCCTGCAGCGACATTTCACACCCGCAAGAACAGAAGAGTGAGAACTGTTATGCACGAACTAGCATCAGATTTCGAGAAATACACTCATTTGCAAATCAATTTGTTTATGAGAGATTCACCTGGAAACCAGCTGAATCTCCCGTTTGTGATGTTTTCAGGCAACTGAATGTGCTGCATCAGGCCGCCTCATGTTCCAGTTGCTACGATATTCGAGATATCGTGATACATGGTGCATAATGCTCCATTTCTCAAGGTTGCTGAAAATTCTTCGACACACGACCGGTTTCGCCCTTCCAGTTCGGGCTCATCAGGTAGGCGCAGTCCCCGAGTTTCCATCAACCTTATGTTCTACTTGAACCCAAATTCGACTGTTTTGCAAATCAATTTGTTTTGCGAGAGACTCATCTGGAAACCAGCTGAATCTCCCGTTTGTGATGTTTTCAGGGCGCCTACCTGTCGAGCCCCAAGAAGGGCGAAACCGGTCGTGGGCTGTCGAAGAATTTTCAGCAACCTAATGAGTAGTGCATTACGTATAGCATCAGATTTGTTTGTGAAAAATACCCTCACTCATTAAGTCGACAGAAACCGACAGAAATTGCGTGCGTGGTTGTAGACAGGGTATCCAAAATTGGTCGAAGTGTTCCTTTATTCTGACTCTTTTCCAATAAAGACTGGTTCACCTAGTAACAATTTCATGAGTTAGATTAACCGACTAATAGCATGAAATGCAAGAGTGGACTGTGTGAAGTTTACATCGAATTGTGAATTACAAACTTGTTTGTTCAATACGCCAACCCTGGATAAATGTGGATACTTTGATATCGTCCAAATCGGAGCAGTAGACCTATGGATGGGCACGCGTAAGTCCACTTGCAAAGCGGTCTGAGACGGAGTCGTCAGCCCAAATTGTTCTTACGGGATCATCAGCTCTTTGAACCGTTATACATCCTATTGGTCAGATAGAGTGCTACTCATTCGTCAGTCTCAAGAACGGTTGCGAGCTGAATCATTTTGCATTTTGCTTCCGTTTACCTCAAGCGTGCAGCGAATCAGTGGGCTCCAGCTAAACCTGACTAGAGTTGGGTTTCGATCGCTGGTCACGTGTGAACATTCATCGACTTCGCTCATCTGCAATCAGGAGTGTAGTCCAATATGGCGAGACCATTCCTTAACTTATTTTCACCATCGTCCCCCTCCCACTATATGACTCTGTATCCGCCGATAAACTTGACCGAGGTTGAGAGATGAACCGGAGTGAACCGGCTATCTGACTCACTCCGCTTCCAAAACTAACCCCAACTGGCCCCGACCTGCCCATCGAATAGTTTGGTTTTCCACATAGTGTGAGAGTCCTTGAACCCCAATGAATGCATAGGTTTGATAAAGCCTGTAGTAGAAAGGATTCAGCGAAACATATGAGAGAGTATGATTTCAGTTTTTCTTGTCCGATTTATTCCTACACTAACGAAACGAGAAATATCAAGTCATCATGCATTGCTTCGTCCTATCCTTTATCTATGTTGTCCTCAGTTGACACTTCAACAGCGTTGGGTTTCGAAGAACCATGTGTTCTATGTGTGTTCAACGCCCAATTATCGGTCGGGGAAATTTCATCAGTTAGGCAGCATGATAGTTTTGAAGTAATCATCAAATAATAAACATGAATCAATGTTTATGCGTAATGCACTACTCATAAGGTTGCTGAAAATTCTTCGACAGCCCACGACCGGTTTCGCCCTTCCAGTTCGGGCTCATCAGGTAGGCGCAGTCCCCGAGTTTCCATCAACCTTATGTTCTACTTGAACCCAAATTCGACTGTTTTGCAAATCAATTTGGTTTTGCGAGAGACTCACCTGGAACCCAGCTGAATCTCCCGTTTGTGATGTTTTCAGGCAAATGAAAAGATCACTGTGTGAACGTTTGTGCGTATTTGTGTATGCGATGAAAAGCGCAGTTGCCTGAAAACATCACAAACGGGAGATTCAGCTGGGTTCCAGGTGAGTCTCTCGCAAAAACCAAATTGATATGCAAATGAGTGTATTTCTCGAAAACAGTCCAATTTGGGTTCAAGTAGAACATAAGGTTGACGGAAACTCGGGGACTGCGCCTACCTGATGAGCCCCAAGAAGGGCGAAACCGGTCGTGGGCTGTCGAAGAATTTTCAGCAACCTTATGAGTAGTGCATTACGAATATACATGTATCGCGATATCTCGAATATCGTAGCAACTGGAACATGAGGCGGCCTGGTGCAGCACATTCAGTTGCCTGAAAACATCACAAACGGGAGGGAAGACTAACACTTACAATAGACTGGTTAGGAGGGATTGTCTTCATATTGAAACCGGATTTTGCGGCCTTTCTTTTCCCGTCTAGGATACCTTAGTGGAATATTCCTCTTGGGGATACCCCCAACCTCAGTCACCTGCTCTTTGACTCAGCTATATACTCTCAAGAACAAGGTCTAGCGATGGGATCTCCAGTATCCCAGATTTGGGCCCAAATGTACATGGATGAAATTGAACAGAAAGCTTTAGACTGATTCGAGTGTCCGTCAAGGGTTTTCAGGCGTCACATAAATGATACGTTCTTTTTGATAAAGCGGGATAAGGTCAACTAATTCTTTCAGTATCTTAACACTGTGAACCCTCACATTGAGTTTACCATAGAGCTAGAGTCCACATGGGTTACACTGCATGACACACGAGAGTGGTGGGAAATTAAAACCCACTGTTTACCGAACTCAACAGATAGTGGTGCTGTCTCAAACTACTTCTCAGTGCATCCAAAAGCAGTATAGTTTCAACGATGTTTAGGACAGTAAGAACACTGTGCACAGAGGAAGTCGACCGAAGAGCAGCACAACTTAAGACAGAAAAAAGCGACTTCAAGATAGCGGACACCCAGTGGGCTTGACATTGTGTCATACAATTTTTTGTCCAGCTAAACTCCCTGATCTAATAACTGGTCAGTCGTGGACACACCAGATTCGTGCGGACTTCATATTCTTGTCTTCATGGGACTTATCGATTTCAGAGACTGGTTGCTTGCTTAAAATGTACAGTAGCGACATCTCAGTTTTGATGGGCAGAGAAGTTGACGGCTTATCGGAGAACAACGTCATTTACTCCATGGATTTGGGTGTGGACTTTCTGGAAGTAGGATATTTGGTTGGAATTCAACGGAATGTGTTTGTTTCAAACTCTTCTTCGCGTCGAACTGGTCACCGTCTGCTGGACTAGTTTACACACAAATTATCGGTCAGGCCGGGGAACTCACAGGAGTGATTAACGTACAGAAGGCAGCAAATGACAAGATTCTCTCTAGTAAACGTATCGAGAAAAAAAGGGTTGTAGGACCAGAATCGGTTGATTAGCTTGTTTCCAACACGTTCAGTACAGCAAGAAAGCCAAAGTTGTGAGTCCCGTTCAGCACTGACTCGAAAAATATGTAGCGATCCTTCATCTCGGCAACTTAAACCTCCCTACATATGGACTGTTTGTGTGTTTTCACAGCTCCATGGTCTCCCCTCTCCGCAAACAAGTCGACCACAGCCAACTTTCCTTATGCAAAATAAAACACGAAATTCGAAATTTCTGTGGTGTGTACGGAAAGGGACCTGAGAGCCTCAGAAGCTATGTGCCACCATTACTGAGAGTTCATTAGGATTGTCCGTGAAATTCAGACCAGCTTGAAATGTCTTTGTAGCAAGGCATTTCCCACCAGGTCACGTGATCACTCAAGGGTTTTACTCCAGCTCAGCTAAAATTGATTGCTTGAGCAGTAATCATGATCAAACTCGGCTGTTCATTGGTCTGAGTACAAAAACAATGCACATAACCATTGCATCTATAAATACTGGTCAAGTCAAGTGAAGCTTGACTACTTGTGACATTTTGTAATTATCGTGAGTTCCGCACTTAATATCGACGATCTAAAAGGAACCATTTTAGCTAACTCCCATTAGCAGAAACAGTGGCAGATTCCACACAAAATTTCTTTTAAAAAAAAGATGATTCATCCGAGAGTCGGCTTTCAAGAGGAAAACCACCCGGAAATGTTGCGACTGGATCTGGCCTCGTAGATTGTTTTCGGCTGCCTTACATTCTGTCAATTGGGTGAAGAAAAGAGAGATAAATCCGCTTTTCTGAAGCACGCAAAGCTGATAATTATTATCTGTTGTGTGTTGATCAGCATTGCAGCATACAGATGTAGCAAACTGAATTAAAGATTCACGAGGACATCGGCGAAAGTACAGTGGTTCCCAGATTGAAAAAAAACAACCTACGCACAAGGAGACGAACGAATGAAAGTCTACTTAGGCGAACGATGCAGACACGATCTACACAGACCACTTAGAAAACCCAGAGCGATAAAAATGTTCAGCAATCCAAACAGACGTGGAAACAACCGCAGGTCCATACCACAATGTGTGCTGTTTCAGCTTGATGCTTGTCTGTTTTTCGGATTCCGCTCAACCAAACATTTTGCGAACCCAGTTACAAGGATAAGTTAGCAGACTAAGTGAACACAGGCTTGGTTTCACCACATCGACCGGTGCGCTTCCGTTGGTCGAAGAAGATTTAAAGACGCATGCTGAAGGCTTCGCGTGTTGAGGCATTCATACATTCTGTGAAAGACAAATGCCTAAAGTTGTTGACAGATGTTGGAAGTGAATAAGGGACACCTTATAAGTTGGGAGCATGAAAAATACAACAAATCTTTAAACGGGATGAAGAACCAAAAGCATTCACCCATACTTTTACCAGCCAGGAAACTAAAAATAGCCGTCTGCACCCAGAACGGTGGCTAGTGACGGATATATAAAAACTGACATATAATCCATAAAGTCGTAGAAACGCACTTTCAGACAGTTAATTTAGAAGAGGTGGTGTGACGAGAATGCGCCAGACAACGAATCAGGTTTTTTTCTAGTTGAAAGTCTGTACCTAGCCCAAATTCAGGACTTCGAAATGAACAGAGAGTACATTTGATGGATGGGATGTTGAACGTTCGGTAAAGTGTAAGTGGTTGTTGGTCAAAATGCGGACCAAGTAATTTTTAGCGATTCCGCTGGATCCAGCTGGGATTCAATCAAGTCTCCCGTTAACACCAACCTGGTTTACAGCGAAGTGTATTTCGCCCAATCTGGGTTCAAGTAGAACATAAAGTTGACGGAGCCAGAAGAAGACTGAAGCGTTCACAGACTGTCGAAGAGTTTTCGGTGACCTAAAAATTAACGTTCCGTTAGGACAGAAGTTGTTCCTCTCTCGCTCTCTGAAATGAGACCAAACCTGGAGTCGTTTGTGGACGAACTGAGTAGGATGCGAATGATGAACGTTGCTTCTCGTCAATGAGTCCACCAAAAATAAGTATTAAGTCACAGCCATTAACCCAAACGTGAATGCTAAAGAATGTGGAAAACGAAAAATCCCAGGTCGGGAACTATTGGTTTCCAATCGTTGCCCAGATTTTACGCAGCTACGAAGCTAGCTCTTGCCATAAGGAACCTCATACTCAAATCACAGGTTATGCACACAGTAGTTTCGCGTACAACGTGGAGCACAGTGGGTCATACACAGCGTTTTTATTGACGACAAAGTTGGTCTACTGCACTGTTATTATTCTTTTCGATTATTCTTTTCGTATTTTTGTTGGCCAACAATTACCAAAAAAAGTTGTGAGGACAGCTACTGCCGTTGATGTTGCTATGGTGACGGCGCTGTTTAAAACAGGGCTAGTGGTTGCACTTGAGACTCAGAAAAGATTTAGGGACTGTAGGGAACCTCATCGTTTGTCTTAATCCATGTCATTCACATGCACGGTGTATTAAATGATTTACGGCCCCACGCCATTTGGCATTCCAATAATATTCAGGAAGGCAAGAGGCATGGTACTCCACGGCTGATTCGGTCAACCGATGCATTGAACTGGACCCAATTTACGCACCACTACGTGCAAAGAACCAATTCCTCCATCGGAATACTCGAGGAGAGCCAAATATCGGATTCACAAAACAAGAAGCAAGGAACTGCTGAGAGTCGGATCAACAAAGGTCACAAGTCGGAACCCAGAGAGGTCAACGACAGAGGTCACCCGAGCTTCGATCAGAGCACGAGGGCATGGGAGGCCACGTTCACAATTTACGTGGTCATCGATCAATCAGGGCACAGGATTACAGAACAACCAATGGAATCGACCGACCGAACAAGTAATCGTGACCGAAGTTCAACCCCGGCAAATAGCTAGTTTATTAACACACACACACACAGCACAACACAACACTACTCAACGCACAACCACCAACCCATCGCTACGCTCCACCACGCCCCCTAACAACGCACTGATGATGTCACCTCGATTGGTGATGAGACGTTTGCAATCAAACTGCCCAGCTCAGAGAACAAACCAACGACCATCTATAATGCTACCTGAGCTACCAACATTCTCCTCCATAGCAATGGCAAGAATTCTTTGTTTCCCACGTTTTCTCATTTAGTTCCGCCTTACTGCTCTAGGTCTAGGTTTAGACCAACAGTATCAGTGTGCGACTATCACAACAAGTAAACAAAAACGCGGAACAAAGGTGAGGAGATAAAGTTACAGGCGGGCCAGTTGGAATGTCTGAAGCTGGTAAGGTCGAGGGAACAAATCTGATGGAAAACCGTCTCTGTCATTGGAAGCAAACATGCAGTAACAGACCTAAGTAGTCATCGACTGATTCCGACTGATTTGTGTCATCTGCGATTCGAAATACTGGACTGGCAAGCCAATTGCCTCTGGTAGGACTAGCCTCCTGTATGATTCATTCGTAGGATCGTTTGAAAAACTTTTCGCTGATTAGGTAAAAATGGCCACTCTTCCTGTTTTTCAGTGCAAGAAAAGCGTTGGGATGACTGGAAGGTACATTGGTGGTCTGATCTTTGTTGGGAATGTCAATAAATGTGGAACACAAGTCCAACAACATAATGTGAGATAATCATCCTTCCAGTTTTGCATTTCCTGATTATCAAAACTAAAAAGTTTGGTTCCAGCGGATACTGCAGATTGGTTTCTGCTTCAGTTGGCCCCTGAATCGAGTTCGAGTTTACGTAATGCTATTGCCACCGTGTGCACACCTCCGGTGTCTTCAACTCAGTGTACTGCACAAAAACCACCTCATGCTTTAGTTGGTACGCTATTCGAGATATCGCGGCACATTCTCCTCACGGAACATATTATTAATAAGGTTGCTGAAAATTTCGACAACCAACGACCAGTGTCCGCCTTCTTTGAGTTTACGAAAATATACTGCGATACCTGGAATATCGATCAGCAGAAAAGTGAGGCCCGCTTGTGCAACATATTCTCCTGAAGACGGACATCATACACGGGATTCAGCTGGGATTCACTTCACTCCATTAGGACATGACTGTATTTCGTGAATTATGTAGCAGTTGGGTTAAAGCAGGACGTGAGGTTAACGGGGACTCGGAGTCTGATGAGCCCTAGGAAAGGCAAGCCGGTTCTAGACCTGCCAAAGATTTTTCAGTGACCATATGAGTAGTAGGTTCCATCAAGAGAAGCACAAAATCACTTAGCTCACATTCACTGTTGTTTCCCCTCGTTCGACTAGAAAACCATCGACCGACCTTGTTTATTGACTCGAAATAGAACTGTTGTCACCGGTTCTCATTCAAAGTGAATCGAATGAAAAAAAAACAGCCGAACAGGCAGTGGAGCTTGTCGCATTTAGACAAAAGAAATGCGAAATGCTCCCGAAAGTCAGCCGAAGCTGTCGTCAGCTGTAGATAGTCACGAGACCGTTGCCGTTGTTCGCGTACCCAATCGGGGAATAACTTCGACACTGCGCATGTCTATCATAAGTCTTGTCCAATCAAAAGCGAGTGTAGGACCGCTTGCATCACCACAGGCTATCGATTAGCCGACGTGACAGCTGATCTGCCGTCGCTTGTGTCTGGCGCACGGCTGCACACCACACAGCTGTTTAAACCCATGCATCAATCATGTTGGACCATCCCTTCCGGACGTTTGTCACCGGTGTCCGTGCCATGTCCTATCGAACGCAGTCACTCTTCCCCATCACATATATTGTCCTCGAGGGATTTCAGTAGAACGGCAATTAATCGGGCAACTTCTGTTACCTCACAATCATTGATATGCCGATAGGTATGCGAGAATCCATGCTGATGTCTGTGACGCACCAAGTTATAAGTGAAACTTTTTTACTGCATGTCAGGCGAGCAGAGTAGACGCGCTACGTACACCGGACCTCTGAAACAGTTTTGGCGATGTAACCTATTTTATTCAATTCGGAGCTTTTATTAGCCAAAATGCCACTGAGCGAGGCCAGTTTCCTTATGCTGATGTTTGCTAAAGCGGAATCATAACAGTCACTACGACCTTCAGTAAGGCAACATCTCGCCTTGATTTAATTATAGATTTTCCTTAATTATTTTTTTTACTTTTTATCAGCCTGCATATAACACATCAACTGCTCAGTTAAATGGCTGTGGAATTACGTACGTACTCTTGCTATATTGCCAACGCCTTATCCATAGATGTGAAATCACAAGCTACAATGGTCAGTCCGGAATTTGACCGTTTTGATAAACGCGCATTGAACACTCATCATTTGGGCGTGGACACCAAGATTACAGTGTCTCAGGCTGCCGTGTTCTCTCCACTGTTCTACATCAGCAAGACCTGGACAATATGTTCGGGTTCTTTATCAATTTTACTTACAAGGACCAGGTGAAAAGACCTAATCTCAACCACTGAAGTCCTTTGGACCTAGTCTGGTGTGAAATCACCTCCGTCACTTGAAGTGAACGACCGAAACCCAAGAAAACTTGTGTGCGGTCAGATGTACAGTGTAGTGTGAAATCCGGGGACGGCTATTCGAACAGCCTTCACCTTAGTCCTTGGGGAACATGACATTTGGGGGACATACCTGTAGAACGGCTATCCAAGCAGGCACGAGAAGCTTTGAGTCTGCATTCGACCTATCCGGAAGAGGGTCGACCTTCCCTCAACCAGAAAGAAATGCGCGAGCACCTGCCTTAGTGGTATCAGCCTTGTAGGTCAGCGTACATACAGGTGACATATACATACAACGTACATATCAGGTCATCTGCTAAGCGTAACCGACTGGAACCGTGGTAAGTTAGTTCCATTTTCTAATGAGTACCTGCCCGAGATTTTAATCTTAGGGAAGATAACTTCCTTAACCGTATGGTTACGAGCTTGACGGTGAAGTAACGCGTAGATCCTGTTAACAGTGCGTAGGTAAGGCGCTACGCCGAAAATTCTCAGGGATGCAAGTAACGTAACAGGTACGCTCTACGACAGTCAGTCACATAAACCACTGCTTCTGTTCTATGTAGACGCGCAAGCAGCGGTGACAGTATTGCACGCTGACAGTGGTAGCGTTGAATGTATTCGAATAAAATACAATGAGAAGCGCACAGAAATACTCAGCCTAGATGTGGTAAGTAGCCGAGCATACGTGATCTGCAGTGGATGTGATTTGTTCGGGCCGAAGCCATGCCGGCTGTGATTGGCCAAGGTCCATTTAGGTTGGTGTCAGAGAACCAATGGAAGTTGAGACTGCCAGACGGGGTTCTGCTAATCTCATTCACTTGTCAACAAGCTTCTCAACTTTTCGGTGCACCAGATTTTACCGGTTCTCGCCATGATTCGACCAAAGAACATTGGGTTTGAAGATAATGTGAACAGAGTTGGGAATTTTAATAGAGATTTCGTCCTGTAAGTGAAGACAATCTATGGTGAAAATCCGAGAAGCACTGTACACATGTTCATCTTAGTGCGCAAATCATGAAGATGCAGGAAGTCCGGAACTTGCGACCTCCTGGTTAGTAGTTTGAACACTTTATCTTCCGGCCACTTAACGGCTCGTGATAGGAGCCAGTAATCTATCAGCACCTTTTCCCAGCACAAGCTGATGTCCAGCTGACCTCAAATAAAAGTTCAGGAAATTTTTGTGTTTATCTCCTTCTATTCTTACAAACCCGAAAATGTCTTCCACAGACTCATTGTAACAATGGAAGGCTGTTAATGATGTTTACTAATGATCCTGTCCATCTTTACTGGCGCAAACAAGCAAGGTATGAGGACCAAACCAGACCCAGTACCATTCCATTGTCGGAATAATTAATAACAACCAATAATCGCTCAGCTATGATACCTAGCTGTGTAGTTCTACAGCAACTAGAAGGAGTATGGGGACCGAAGTGTCCGCGGGCTGCTCAGTTCTGCCGCAAACGTTTCGTCATCAAACGAGTAGGCATCATCATCCAACCGCACACTCATGATGTCTCCTAATCTGAGGATAGATCCCTTGCAAGCCAGTTGTCAGGCTCGGTGAATAGATCAACGGTCCCATGAATAACAACCAAAATACAGCCGAGCTACCAGTGTAACGGTGTATACTACTGCTGAGGCATGTGAGTATTGTGTGGTCATGTTGAAGCTCCGCCCCACGTCTAATCGAAGGTGAAGTTTATTACGGAACTTGTGGAACTGCTTTGCGGTTTTCGTGTACAATTGTGTAAAAGTCAATGAATATCCGTGAAAGTTCAAGAAGACGGTTCAGTTTTTAAAAACTGTGTGCATATGAGAAGTTTACTTTCCTGTCCAATAGCTTTTAACTGCTTAGTTGACGTTTCTGTCGAACCACTTCGCAGCGGAGGGTTTTCTCCTTTTGCCGGTGTTCCAGCGCAGTGCCAATCACCGCTTCGTACATTTTACGTGGTCTCTGCTACAGGAGGGCGTTTCGAGGGGGTTTTTGAGATTTGCTTCGTCTAGCGTTCAGTTACCCATAAAGTTTCAAGTACTTTTGTGTTAAAATCCGAATAAGAAACAAGCCGCTTCCTATTGGTCTACGTCGATGCCAAAACAGCGTCTCAATCACTACTCGGTTTTGTTTTGTTCCAGGTAGACAAAACTTAAGCCCAGGTGCCAGTACCTCTATGATGAAGCGCATAAGGTAAAAATACCTAGGTGCCTCTATGATGAAGCGCATAAGGTAAAAATCCGAGTAACTGTAAACTTGTCTCTCTCAATGCAGTGGAGACTTCGTTCCTGGGTCACTGGGCTAGCTTTTTTAAAAGGTCTGACCGTCTGTACATGGACTGTACCACGATTATGACATCCACAGTGTTTCTGTGCATATCCTCCTTCTCACCAGATAGTCGAACGCTCGTTTCGTTTTATTCCAAAGTAATGCCTCTGGCTTAGCGGATCGTGTATCGCATTCACTCTTAACGTGCTGTTCCGTAGGTTTTACCGTCGCTCGTACACCGCCTCCACTAATAGTGCTTGAGTATCTTTTTTCAGGGTTGTCGCTTAAGAATACTCTCGATCAGAAACCCATGTTCATTTTCCTGACACTTACGTTGATTCTAAAACCACCATTTCGTTGTTCCATCAAAATGGAGGAGCTCCAGGCCCAGCGGGTTCAACTACAAACAGTTTGATTGAATGGTACCATATTCACGCTGCTGGTGGGACAACCATGGCGAGTGAGTTGTTAAAACTCACTGGAATGGCCTCTGACTGTTACGAATGTATTTTTACCGAGATTTCGAAGTTTTTGTGAAAAGATAGAGGTGAACACAAAATTCTCGGTACTTTTATTTGGGTTCATCACCCAGGTCATGCTAGATGAACAGACCGGTAGCGCACTACCCTGCATCCATACAAAAGAAAACGAGAGCTAGCCAGATAAGTTTGTCCACAAAGTGAGACATCACAAGGCCACAAACTCAGAAACTCACGAATGTGTGGGATCTTTTCCAGAAAAGCCCCGCCACTAATGCAAAAAGTGCATGTGCGAAAAGTTAAGTCCCGCCACTTGTTGCCAGCTCCAATTTAATGTACGCACACAACCTTGACCTATTTTTGATGAAAACTATTCCTTATCCGCATCTAGGCTCATTTTGTGCAAACATTTTCTCCTTTCGGACGTAAAACCTTAAATGAACTTTCTGACGCTTTCAACTCTCGTTCATGACAAGGATACGGCAATACGTTTTTGCAAAGTCACAGAGTGAGCCATCAGCAACGTTTATGCAACAATGGCCACCAAGTGACACTTTCAACTGTTTCGGACAGGTGGAGGTGTAATGCCCGACAGTGTCGGCAAGAAATCGGTGTTCGAAAGGGAATTTGGCTGGAGCGGTCTAAGATGGAGTTTAGGACAGCAATTCTATTCATTTATTGCTGGTCCAACAATTCGGCGGCTTTTGCAGACTCCAACCGTTATCGGCGGCCCAGTTCTACACGTCGAGATCGATGAAACGCTAATATCTCACCGTAAAAAACCACGCAGGGCGAGTTCTTCACCAATAGTGGATTTTCGGAGGGATCTGCCAGCAAACTAAAGAGGTGTTCATGTATGTAGTGCCAGATCGAACTGCGGCCACTTTGATGGACACAATCCAGGCCTGCATTGCTCCCGGCTCAATCATCATTTCCGATATGTGGGCATCATACCAAGGAATTGAAACGAGGATTGATACGGTTAATCATACCGAAAGCTTTGTAGATCCAACGACTGGAGCTCATACACAAACAAATCGAATCTCTTTGGCACGTCTACAATATGAAGAATAAACGCCAATGCGGCACATACCGATCTTTAGTGGACACCTACTAGGGTGAGTTCGTTTGGAGGCAAAGGTATCGAAAAACGGACGTTTTCATGCAAATTATTAATGACGTCCCAATTTCACCCTCTTCAATAAAAACTAAAAGTACAAATTTCATATCCCCTTTTTTCTAATCTTTTTAGTGGCGGGGGTTAATTTTTTGGCGGGGCTTATCTGGAAAAGATCCCAATTTTCTAAGGTCAAGATGTGTGCAATACGTGCAGGAGATCAGAAAACGAACTGTTCAATAATCCCTCTGTCAGAATGGATAGTTTTAGAAGTCTGCTCATCACAGCGGATAAAGGTAACCAAAGCTCGATTCCAGGATATTTGTACTCTACTTGAGCTAACTTGAGCTGGAAAATGGGACGTTGCCAGTCAGCCACTAAACACAGAACCATCTGGTTGAACTCCAAGAACGCTTTGTTCTGGGTCCCGTGTCCTAAATTTTATGTCTTCATTCTCTCCACCCACCTTCATCTACCTTTTTACAAAGTGTCTACTATCAGACAGAATGTGTGGGGATCTATTTGCAACAGTCTGATCGCACTTCGTTGACCCTAAGAAATCAACCCAAGGATAAATCTGGGACACAAACAACAACTGACAGGCTATCGTCTTTCATGCGAGGTTTGAACAGTCTTCTTCATTTGAATAGTGATCGACGTCTCTCTAGGATCCGGTCGTCATTGCAATCTTGAATGATAATCTGGTGCATTGCGTTCAAGCAGAGTTACGTCGACCGAACTGGAAACTCACAAATAAACGCACGGCTGTGAAGATGGATTCGTTTTACTGGTATTACGGCCTTGCGTGATCGATCGGGTCGATCTGTTTGGAGCATTTATTACCCAGGATACTTGTGCTGTAAACCTGAGAAGGACCAGGTTGTTACTTTTGAGAAGAAAAAGTTGCCACCACTTCGGTGTTCTCGACTGCATTTTTCCAGCTACTCAACTAAACTATAAACCTAAGATTTCATGATTTAGAAGACTCGATTCTTCTGTCCTTCATATCATCCATCAGTTCTTCTGCAATTGCGACGACCTGTATCGTCAGAGGGGACCACCGCCTATGTCAAAGAATGGCTGAACACCTGTCGAAATAAGACAACGACCACCTAGTTGTCAGTCCACAAACCGGAACCATCGACTGTGAGAGACCGGATGACCACAGGTAATTTGGTCGACCTCAGACAGTCATTCACATTTGTGTTATGCTAATGTATGTCCTGGAATCTGGCACTCAGCGAGGCAATGCTTTTCTAGTTGAGACAAGCCATTTTATGTTGACTCAGAAATTGCTTTTGACCTGACAGTATTTCGAACCACCCTTGCTTTTTCTGAATACTTTAATTCGGATTTCTCACTGTTTTTCTTGCGCTATGTTCGTCGTAGACGACTGATGAAAATATTGGAAATGTCTACATTTCATCAGTTGTGTCTCACCGTTCCGATCAAGTGTGACGTCCTGCTCGCATATCCCACGGAGGCCAGAGGCTTCTCACCTCAAAAAGCTGGTCGTGTAAACTCCATTCGGTTTCCTGCTTTGTGCTTAACTTTCAGCCACCTGGTTTCCTATTTACTGCGCGTCACGTGATGCAGTCAGACGTTGATTGTCGAAAGCCCGACATCCAGGGTCGGCGCCAGAACAATGCCACGTGAATCACCGACTCAGGCAACACAATCGCAGATAGACAACCTGGCCATCTGGTGCGATGTGTATTTCTGGATAAGTTGAATGTAGACATGAAACTATAAAAAAATACTACGGTGCGGGCTGCTGAGCGGACGCTATGCGGAAAAAACAGCTGATGTGATGCTTAAACTGTGGGATACTTTCATCACGATGACAACTTCCGGTCAATCGAATTTTCCGATCAACTGGGTATTACAAAGGAAAACTACACACACCGATTAAAACCACCTACTTTTAGCAAAGTTCACAACTGAACGGAATCAAAAATTGACTGCAACACATTGCCTAGGCGCTAGTTGAGGTTCACTTACCACTGAATTCAGCCTGGAAACATCACAAACGAGAGATTCAGCTGGGTTCCAGGTGAGTCTCTCGCAAAACCAAATTGATTTGCAAATGAGTGTATTTCTCGAAAAATTAATTAGCTTTAAGAAAATGAGGTTTGTCTTCAAAAGTTATTTCTTTCATTCAGTGTACCGTCTCAGTGCGCGCGGCTCAGTTCGCGTGTTCCTTACAAGCATGTTCCTTACGGCTCATGTGAGCGTCACTAATCCAGTTACAGTTGCTGGCTAGAGGTGTGATTTTTTGATGCAGTTACTGGAGGCATGAGTAATCTTTCCGTGAGATTCATACGTTAGGACGCTCATAAGTGCTCAGAAGCGCTTCACAATCCGATCAAGCTTAGTTCTTTTGGTGAGAAAATTGCGCATTATGCGACTTTTTCATGAACTCTAAACTGAAATGAAGAGTAGTGGACGCTGTGTACTTTTGTGTAGATGGGCTTGAACGTCTTCTGAATCACTGCTAGATGAAATCACCTTGAAAAATGTAACCGTCTCCACAACTGTCTTCCGGAGAAGATATCGACGGTAAATCTGTGCCTCAAGTTCTAAAGAATACCAGCTTGGAAATATGGTCAGCTTTCATTGTTTTAGAATAGTCTAAAGGAAACCTGTGTAAGCAGTCAGGAGAAGGTCAAGTTGATTAGAACTCACTAAGGAGCCAGACATTTGGAGACGAATGGAATCCTCTAAGGGGTTTGCGAGAAAAAAAAACATGCATATCTGTTTGTATTCGAGGGATGTTCGTATGGCAACGGAACTGTATGTCAGAAGAATTATCGAACAGTCTACCATTAGCGGGTACTACACACGACTATGCATGTGTATTCCTAATAGCAAATTAACCATGGAGACGTACGATCAATACGGATCAATACAATAAATAATGTGGAAACCTGCCATGATCAAATAGGTCGCCGGGTTTTATTAACAGCTTAAGAAAAGTCAAACGGATGGCTTGTTTTTGGCCAACCACGATCTGTCCACCGTCTGATCTCCTGAAAGAAAAGCAGGATAGAAGACAACACAATACAAATGGCACACCAACTGCAACTTGCAAAGTCATCGCAGGATCTGAAGGAGAGCTCAAGAAACCGCGATAATTACAGTTTGAGATAAAATATATTAAAAAACCTGCTCTGGTTAGCCTTTAAAAAGAGTGCCGGTCTGGTTTCATGTCACTTTTCCATGAAGAAATAATTTCCAAAGTTCACGACCAGCAGAGTGTATAACTTCCGATATCCTTGGCTACGTCGAACCCTTTGAACTCTTCAGTGCATTTTATGACTGTTTGGAATCGTATGCTTAGATTAGCAAATTCTTCATCTCTTCAGGATTCCAGTCATTGCTGATAATGTGAGTAAAATTGTCAGTGAGAGGTCATCTCTGCAACCAGTTGCTCACAGAGCATTCTTGTCCGTAGTTAGTTCGTCAACGAGGGTTTGGATTTGTACTTCCAAGGTGGGTCTGGTAGATTTACCAACGACCTCGACGGTGAGCAAAACAATGGAGTACTGAAAACTCCCATCTGCATCTCCAGCTTAACAGACTAATGTTTACCAGTACAACTGCAAAATGAACATTGACACAGACCTTCAGACAAAGACTGTACAGTAACCCCATATTCCGATTTTAGAGGGAGATAGGGTAGTCCATCCTCTTGTAAAGCCAAAAAATTGAGTTCCTTCATCGAAATGATTTACAACAGTTTGGCAATCAGCATTTTCAGTCCATTTCAAATAGAAGGGCGTTGTAGTGACCTTCTGTGAGAATGAACGGCTTTCGCTTGAATGTTACTGGAAGCACAAAGCTGCACCCTGGTACCGGGCGGGAGTTAGACCAAGCTGGCATTAGACATTCCCGACAGAGGATGCTTTGTACAGTTTTTTCAGAACCAGTGGAATATTTCTGGATTAGAAGCTTAATATGTCGTCAAGTAGATCAACACGCTCATCAAAACGATTCTTTTGGGATAGTATTCAATGCCAATGATTTTTGCACTATTGCGTCATTCCAAGAAAAAAAACACTTTGACTTTTAGCTGATTAGATCCATCCATTAGATGTTTGAAATTTTATCCAATCAAAATGCAGTCCACCAATCCCAGCTGCTACATCCCTTTTTATCACGCGAGATTTGGAGAATAAAGCCCAGTGGAAAAGATTTGTTTGATCGGCATTGAATATGTCCTTCCGTACGAGTCTTTCCCTTGCCAGTGCTAACAAAACGACTTCTCAGCTTTAAACACTTAATGTTGTGCCGTTTTCTAGCCAACCATGTAAAGCACAAAACGTGGGAAACTAATAATGCTGGCGACAGTGAAGTGTTCTTCTATCCGTGCCACACACTTTGTCGTACAAAACATCGTCAGCAAACTCCGATTCATTGATAACCTTTTTGTTGGTATTCATACTATTTTCACAGTTGCGCATAACCTAGTTTTTACCTTTATGATGGTCTGAATTGAATTTCTCCGACTGCAAGTGTTTTGCCTTGGTCATCGAACTTTCTCGACGTTTGCGTCTTTCAAAGGATTCTTTCTCTTCCAGTCTGATTGCTCTCCTCGATGATTTCGATACTTCTACAACGATTTACAAAGCTAGGGGAAATGACAGGGTGGGAATCAAGTCATAGGTTAATTCAGTACTATTCATCAACGACACCCATGGTGAGATTCCCGATCAACGGGGAATCTAGCGAATGAATTTTACATTTTTGACTCATTTGTATCGTCTACCAGTGTGACGCAGTATCAAGTCCACCCTCACTCACGAGCAAGGTCAGCAAACCGGCGGGCGGCTCTCATTGGCTATGAGCCTGAAGCCAACCAGTTAGGCGGATGCAGAACATTGTGGAACAATGTATGCGAGGTCATGCTTCGATTGTAGACAAAACGTTGACGAGGCTGGCTCTGGTACATACTAGCGAGTTAAACAGGTTACGTAAACTCTTTGTTTTCAAGGCCACGTTTAGCCGACACTTCGAAGCGGAGATTCTCACAAACGAAAGAATTACATTAGATCACGTCAGTCACCACCGTGGGATCGAAGTTGCTCCCTGGTCTTATCCTTCGAACGTTGACTGAAAATAGGGAGAGACATTTCCGTGAAATCAAACTGGGTTCCGCGCTGCAAGAGGATGCACCGACCATCACAGCCAAAACGCTGACGAGGCTGGCTCTAGTACATACTAGCGATTTAAATAGGTTACGTAAACTCTTGGCCAAACATAATAATCATAGTGTGGTCGTTGATTTGTTCGCTGAGCTAGACACTGTGATTGCAGGCGTTTCATCACCAATCGAGTTGACATCATCAGTGCGTTGTTAGGGGGCGTAGTGGTGCGTAGCGATGGGTCGATGGTTGTGCGCTGAGAAGTGTTGCGTGTGTGTTGATAAACGTTCTGCTAGCCGGGGCTGACCTTCGATCACGATTAGTTGGTCGATCGGTTCCGTTGGTTGCTCTGTTATTCTGTGTCCTGATTAGTCGATCCCCACGTGACCTTTGAGCTTGGCATCCCCGTCCCTCGTACTCGGGTCGAGGCTGGAGTGACCCCCGTCCTTGACCCTTCCAATTTCTGACTCGTGAGTTTCGTTGATCTGACTCCAAGGTGTTCCTTGTTTTTTGTTTGTGAATCCGATATTCAGTTCTGCTTGAGTATTCCGGTTGAGATATTGGCCCTTTGCACATGGTGTTGCGTCAGTTGGATCCAGTTCTGGAACTGGATACATTCATGATGGAACGCCAGGCCCTTTTAATCCTTTTTTCGTCGGAATAACGGGATATTATCAGTCTAACTTGCCTTCTCTAGTTGCAAGCAGAAAACACAAGACGCAACAACTTTCATTTGTTTTCAAGGCCACGTATAGCTGTCACTTTGAAGCGGAGATTCCCACAAACGAAACAATCACATTAGATCATGTCAGTCAATCAAAGAGATGTAAACCTGCTTACTTGGGTGTCAATCTAAAAATCGATGCCTGTCCTTCTGTCAGTACAGTTACACGCTTACTCAAACGCTATGGTGATTTACTCACATAGGCACACGCCATTACATTGAGGTGGAACAAGAACGTCTTGTAGCGTCATTAGGAAACAGAATTGGAAACACGCGGCTTGTGATGCCCAACAAAGCTCAAGAAGGGAACGGGACTGTTTGCATGAGTAATGATGGAGGCACTAGGTTAATTCGCGTGAACATTGTTGCGCAATTTATAGACATTCCACTCCGAGAAACGCAAGTTACGTATTATCACAAAATATTTATGTTTCTTGTTGCCTCTTTTGCGAAAGATGTCCTTGTGGTTGGTGTTCACAACAGCCAACCCATCGCTACGCACCACTACGCTCCCCAATAACGCGCCGATGACGTCACCTCGATTGGTGATGAAACGTTTGCAATCAAACTGCCCAGCTCAACGGACAAGCCAACGGCCTTCTACACGACCTGAGATATCTACAATTCCCTCTATATAGAACAAAAATCCAGCTGACAGTCTGTCGCTGTGGACTTGGAATTCTGAAGGGCAACAGAACCTTGGACCTTGAATTCGGAACTTCCAACGACTTCGGAGGCTTTACTCCAACAGGAGAGGTTTTTGTTTTAAACTTCCAGGAAAATCAAAACCCCAATCCTTTATAGTCATTATGTCTTCCTCATGGATCACTGACTGATTGGGAACTGTTAAGCACTAGTCAGGTGACTGTCCGTCTGAATAGCTCGCACTCAGACTCATATTCACCAACCACACAGACTGGTTGACAAACTCATGGTTGGAGTTCGATCCCCCAAAACTAACCTGCTGAATTCCCCTAAAGGCGAAAGCATTAGCATAGTGTGGGTTTTCCCAACCCGACATGACTTTCATGTTTCTGACCTATTCCGGTCACAGATGTAGGTGAATACATCAGCTGGTATGTGAATCACCTCTATCTGGGCGAAGCAAGCCATTCCGGACAAACACGGTAGATCAAAGTGTATTCCAAAGTGTATTCTTGTAGTGATTATACCAGTCATAAAGGTACCCTTTTGGTCCCCCCAATGAGTCCCCTGGCATCGTTTGTCTCCTCAACGCTGTGAAAACCACCGTGGGATCGAAGTTGCTCCCTGGTCTTATCCTTCGAAGGTTGACTGAAAATAGGGAGAGACATTTCCGTGAAATCAAACTGGGTTCCGCGCTGCAAGAGGATGCACCGACCATCCCATCGGTCACACTTCAGACAGCTTCTGGAACAGCAACACGGCTTTGAGCAACGAACAATGGTAATCTTCCTTCACTTGAAAGCTGCCGTCAGGTACTATGACAGTGCCTAAAGAGCAATGGTACACCCCATAAATTCTTGACCCTCCTTAAGGCGATGTGCACCAGCTCCCGTACACTCGTGAATGCCTACTGGAAGCTCCTGATCATGGAAGACTCATTCTCAGAACCCAATGTCTGCGGAGTCGAAATGCTCCCAGGGTATTCCCTCACACATGTCGATATTTCCAATCGCATTCGGAAGGTCAGAACAACGTTTTTGGACATGCATCACCTGTGGCGTAGGCATGACATAAGATTATCTGTCAACGGTTGACTTTAGAATTATGCGGTGCGCTCCATATTACCATGCGGGTCGGAAACCTGGTCACTTCTCGCTGAGGACTTCAAAATTCTTTCAGTGTTCGACCGTCGGTGTCTGGTAATGCTGGAACACCTCGGATGGTTTTCGGAAGAAAAACTCGTCCACGATAGATGAACTTATCACAATCCATGGGTTGCGCTGGCTTGGCCACGTGCTTTGTATGCCAGTTGACCGACTTCCCAGAAGTCCCTTTTCGCACAACCACGCGAATGGTGTAAACGAGCCAGAGGAGGTCATGCAATGACTTGGCAGAGAATTATGAAATCAATTATCAGCAAACTCAGCTGTGCTGGTCATTGCCATCTCCATGGTTGGGGACCCCGAGATGGGACACATGAATGATCAGAGACATTGTCTGTCACGGTCCAGTCGCGCTCTCAATAGCGCTTGTGCACCCAAGCTGTTGCCTTCAGTGCATGGCTCTGGCGTAATACTAGGGCTGATGTACCACCAGTTTGCTCAAGTGTAGAAAAAATCGTTGAGCTGTAGCACTTTCGTTGCCTAACTGCCATGTCGCCAGAAGGAAACACGAGGACTGGGACGCTGCCAGGTTGCCCAAGCCTAGACAGGGGAAGTCGAGAGGCAGAGGTCTGAGGTCGGGTTTGAACCACGAATCTTCCGGTCTTTAAACCCCCGCTCTAACCACTGAGCCACGTGTAGAAAGGAGCAATTGGATGCCCTTGTTTGTCACCGACTGAATGATCAATAGTTTTGGACCTCACTTGCTGAGATGCTTGAAGCTCTACGCTCCGACAAACTACAGTTCTGAGACTTAGGGGGACGGATTTTATCAAAATCTGTCATGACTGTTTCGGTCAGCAAGAATGACGGACGGATTATTATTTAGTCTCCTCCAAATCACGACGTCTACAGAAGATATGCGCTGGGATTAGCAAGCAGGATTTCGGACGGAAAGCAGCTATACGGATCATATCTTCACAGTGCGTCTTGGTCGTTTCCGGAAAAAGCTTATGGGTGACACTGATACACTGCGGTGATCTTTTGGTAGTCAAATCGTAGCAGGTTTATACGAATGACTGTTGGTTCATTAAAACGCCACACACACACACAAAACGTATAGCCGTTTTTGGCACCTGGTGCGTACAGCTAGCGAGTCACATTTGTTTGCAAGCCAACCGACCACGGGTGTATTCCGTGCTCATGATTCTTAGTGAATAGTTACTGTGTTTTATTAAGGGCACTCACTAATTTTGGTGACTTCTGTGTGACTTCTTCGTGAGGTGAGAACAACATCAGATTTAAACACACCGGATTTGTTTTTTTAAAAAAATACTAAACACATATTGGAAATCTTGGTGTTTCTACAAGAGTTTGAACGCAGTTTCACATAAAGCCTCCATCCCACGTAGATTATGTTCCTTTGAGCCTCAGATATGCTTCAAGAAATGGCCAATTTTATTCAAGCAATGGGACTTTGTTTTTTTTAAAAGAAAATGTTCTCTGTTGTTACGGTAAAGATCACATACCATCGGTTTTTCCGGAACTCGTTTCGTTCAGAAGTGGGCGAAGTGTCCGGAAACTATCATGGCAAATGCGTATTCCAGATAGAAAATTTCACATTCAGTTCATCATGTCCAATTTCAAACCCCTTCTATCCCATTCAGCCAGCAAAACCTATCCGACCGAGGTACTTAATCCGACAAGCCTCCTTTTGCCTTTTAGTTTACAATTTGTCCCATGGTATGTATACTTTCGTATGCATACTTTTGTAACCAGAATGCCTTACTCTTTTTTAGTGTTTATGACATTCGGCGTACGTCACTTGAGGCAGCACGACCTGATCACTTGTCAGTATCCTCTGAGTTTTTCTACCCCGTTGCCAATGGCTCCACATGTGTTATTCGAATCCGCATTCCACAAATTTCGAAGCAGACCGAACGAAGATGGCCTAGTAAGCAGCTGCTTACGTAAAAATGTTTTGCTTCTTATTGAAAGTTGGGTCTTCGCGGCACACCAAACCACATGCCCACTCATTGTGGACATCAGGAAGAAGGATCACCTTTGTGATGAAGTACATATTGCTTCTAAACTATATGGAAACGAAACGAAGAGTATCGTGAAAGTTATGGTGAAAACATTAGTGTGCTTTAATGACGGGGTGAGTGAAAGTGTGTTCAAATTCGAATAACAAAATCAGTAGTATCCTTTGAAAACGGGCCTACCAAAATGTTTTCAGATCACCTGTCTTGATTAGAAGTGTTCCTGGTCTACAAAAAACAAACCAGACCGGCAGAATGTAGCCCCAGCTAATTAACGAGATCACGGTTCTGGTGTCAACCGTCTCGTACGCACAAAACGAGTGAACGGTGTCGGACGTTGTATGCTCTTTGGAGCACGGTGTGTATTCTATTCTATTAAGAGTACGATTTGGAGATAAATTGCTCGTTCAACTTCGTAGAAGTAATGAAACCGGCGGTTTCCCCGGTTTTCGAGACTTAATAGCCGATTCCTACGAGGCCTTCATATGTTCTCATCAGACAGTTACGCTCCACAGAAGTCAACTGAACTTTTCACCCAACTGTAGCCAGGCAAATATTCGACAGAAATTATGACTATTCATCAACTGCAAGCTACAAACGCGGTCTGACGACTTGCGAATTTCGATCACGCTATTCAATAGTTCACCCCATACATCATACTGACTGTCAGACACTGCCAGCGGTTGCGAATCGATCAGTAGTAACCTTTCGTGACTGGGTCCACTGAGTCTGTCACCAAACCATAAATCTAACTGTCATCGTACTGTGGAACAATTGACTGAGCGATTCCTTTCACAGCGGCCTCTAACAGAGCAACTACTAAGTAATGCTCTCAGTGGCTTGCAACACAGTGACCAATGTACGGTTTTTTTTACAACCAGCTGCTGTAACATGAAATCAGAAAGAATCGATCAAGCGTAAACTTGTCTCATACCGTTAGTATCAATCAATTCATTGTACACATTCGTAAGCATTGTTCTTCCTCAGAGTCTCGATCGTCTGACGAAACTTCAGGTGCATCACATATGCCTGCATGGGGTAACCGTCAATTCAACTGTCGGATGGCAGATGAGAACTGTGTCATGCAGTTTGTTAGGTTTTCTGTCGCGAAGACAGTGGTGAAAGATGTACACACATCACTAACAGTTTCTCAGGTTAGGCAATAAATAGAAGTGAAAAAGCATCCCCCAGACCCTCTAGATTGTGGTGAGTTGTACTCTGAAATGTGAACTGCTTTGATAGCCTTACACCAGACTTGTATGCCTTACGATCAGGTTTCCGAATCAAAGACTTCGGTTCAGGGACCTGGTTGCTTTTTCGTCTAGGTTTCGCTGCACTTGGCATTACCTGATCTCATAGACAACTATGAACTTCACAATTACGGACGCGTTTGTGTCCCACGGTGCTATCAGCCGAGCTCTCTGTTCCCTCATCCATTGACAGTGGATTCACACCTTCACTGTCCCTCGAACTTTACCGAAGCTTCACCGAATGTCTTTCCCTGTCTCCACTAGAGATCATTCATATCTCTATATCTAGTTCCATGCTTTCAATGTCTACTGGTTTTTCATATGATGACAGCAGATTTCACGTAACCACAAGAGCTACAGTGAGTTCAGACGTAACACACTACTCATAAGGTTGCTGAGGGTCCTACGGCATCCCACGACCGGTTTCGCTCTCCTTGGGGCTCATCCGATAGGCCCAATCCCCAAGTTTACGTCAATCTTATGTTCTGTTTCAGCTCGAATTGCATGAAACTCACGAACTACACTAATTTGCCACCGACTCAACCGATTCCAGCGGAGTCTCGTTCATGGTGGTCTTCTTCAACTGAATGTGCTGCACAAGACCAACCTAGTGTTTCATTTGGTAGTACACAAACTGGTATGGAGGAATAATATCACACATCTTTGTTCTAACGTGAGATGTCAAGGCACTGTTTTCGTATGATGACAACTTACAGCAGTCAAGGCAAGGCAACGCAATACAGCCGTACATCGAGTTGGGTAGGGCCACTCTCATGAAGTTGGAGAAAACCACCCGAGGTGTGGCATTCTCGCGTTCCAATTTGGGTGTAAGCAGAGCGTAAGGACTGCACCTACCTGATGAGCCCCGAGAAGGGCGAAACCGGTAATGGGTTGTCAAAATTTTTCCGCAAACCTCAGAGTAGTGTGTCGTGTCTTGGAAATATGTTGCGATTTCTCGAATATCGTACAAACTGAACCGTGAAGTAGTCTTGTGTAAAACATTCAATTGAAAAAGAACATCATAAAACCATAGGTTCAACTGCATTCGGTTGAGTCTCTCGCGTAAAACCAAAATGGTGTGCAAATAAGAGTATTTGGTGCCTCGAGTGATTCTCTTAGACCTTTTGTTTGTCAGTGAGACCATTTTCTTCACATTTTTCCGTTGGGGCAAGTTATTTGCTCAAACAAGAATTGTGTGTGCAACTACTCAGTGTGTTTCTGAGCAATTTTAAATTCCACACAGTAAGTTCACGTGAACAACTTTGTCAACATATACGGGGTTTTGGTGGAAGGCGACTAAACGATGTTTTTAATTATTGCTAGAAAAACAGGTTGCCTGGAGAGAAGACCGTCTTGTGTAGATTTTTGTGATCGAGTAGCACCCTGTCAGTAGTATGCAGTTCTTCGATGTGTTTTTCACTAATCATAGTAAATGTGTTTCAGTGCATTACAGCTTATCACTGAAGGCCCTATATGTTGTCAAAAACCAGCTGTTTGTGTGTGCATTCTTATCCAAAAAAACCCGGATGTTTTGAACGAAACAGCTTGTTTACTCGGCTTCTCAAGTCCATTTAATCGATATGTTTCTACTGTGTGTGAAACGAACGTGATTAGCTTCCTTTGTTTGCTTGAAATACCCAGATATGCAGGAGACTTACCAACAACCGACGCAGTAGTTCAGCTTGGCGCAATGCGGTACCATCCTTCGCCAGTTCGACAAATGCAGAACCATATAATGCATTCTGGCTAATAGGTGGTTTTCAGCTCACAAACCGCGCAACGAGATGTCGTGGTTCCAGCCGCTACAGCTTCCTTCACAGAGGAGAATAAGGGAACGAGAGACACACCTTTGAGCCGATGGCCCATTCAGTTTATTGGTGTCCAGTTACTCTGTTTTTGTCCAACATGGCAGGAAGTGAAAGCTAGGCAGTTAGGGCAATAGCTTAACATAGCCCTATCCGTCAGCATTAACTATTGGTTGATTTGTCTCGTCCCGCGGTCCCCATTCGGAGAGACGGCAGTTGTGAACGCGACCGAGTTTACTAGAAAGTGTTTTCATGCTTCTTTGCCAAGTCCGGGACTGACCATCTCTTGGGTGTCTCCATCCGATACAGGTCTCGACTAGGCGCCACAGGGATTCTACGAGACAAGTAGTCCTGTGCCATACAGAGTACATGGTCCAACCAGTGTCGCCGGTGGAATGTGACCAGCTGATCTACCGACGGACGGTGGACTTTTTCGAAAACCACCTGGCGTACCTCGGCGTTATTGATCCGATTTTTTCACTTCTGAAGTACCAATCGGGAAACACAGATCGTCTTTGAAGACCTTCTGCACCTATTGGCCACATCTCTGATCCGTAAAGTAGGACGGATCGGACTGCGGTACTGTACACACTCCACCCCTGAGAGCGAAGCTTGTGTCAGAGGTTGACAAAAGCTACCCTGGCCTTCCCAGTTCGGGAAGTGGTTTCATGTTTTTCCAGTCTACAGGTATTTACGCAGCTTCCTAGGTAAACACCACATCGACCGGTTCACCTTCAAGCGTGAGGTTTAGGTTCGATCCCAGCCAAACTTACAGTAACATTTTACACTTTACAGATACGAAGCACATAGTGAATTGTTAAGCAGAAGTATTTGGATTGTTCAAAATAATTTGCATCTCAGAAGATTGTCATCCAGGAAAACAGTCTGAATACCCAGTGCTGTTCCCTAGTCGTTTAAACAAGAAAATGTGCCTGTGTGGCCATCCCATGTCCAATGTCTGTGGTTCGCCCCAGGCCCTAACAGGTGGTTTGTTTTCATTTCCCAAGCAATCAATCCTAAACAAAAGACTTAACTAGGATTCAGCAGAGCCTTTTTGTAACAGCAACTTTATTTGCAAATCGTTTTGTGCCTCGACTTGCGTACAATTCGGAAAGTCGGGGAATGCGCCTAAACACAGGCGAAACAAATTGTTGGCTGTCGAAGAGCTTTCATGAACTCTATAAGCAGTGCTGCTCCATGAAAATATAGTTCCTACCTCGGTTAGTACACTAGCTATCAAGAAAAAAATAAAAAAATAAAAATAAATTGTTCAGCTGTAGCACCCTTTCGGTGCCTAGCTACCATGCCACCCAAAGGAAGCACGAGGGCTGGGATACTGCCAGGTTGTCCAAGCCTAGACAGGGGAAGTCGAGAGGCAGAGGTCAGGTTCGAACCACGGACTTTCCGGTCAGTAAATTCGCGCTCTAACCACTTGAGCCATCTCGCCCCCTACTATCAAGAAAGACCACTTCAAAGCGACGACGGATTTCACAATTTCATCTACGCAGCCTGACGTACCACACACTGTCACAATCATCGATTTTTTCAAGTGCGTTAGTTCCCTAATTTTGCTAATATCATCCGGCTCTTATTTTTGGAAGTTTCTGGAAATGTCAAACTACTCTATTTTTAAAACTTTGTACTCGTAACAAACGAAATGGAATCTTTGACTGACCAGTGTAACAGTAGAACCTTCAAGTGGGCGAAAGAAAACCGGGACTGAGTTTCTCTATGGTGCTGTAAATGCAAACGTCAATTCACAAAATATCCGGGCAGCAGGATGGTAGAAGCGCATTTGGAAAAACGTCTGGAGCCACAAGAACTGCACAGATTTGAGTGACATAAACAAATCAAACACTCAGACAGTTATGCGTGTACAAATATGGTCAGATGTATCTTGGTGACCTCAGGGCCAAATGAACGAAGTAGGTCGAAAAAGGCGGACGTAGGTTTACCCACATATAGTGAAAACCAATATACAGGGGTTACAAATGAGGACAAAAGGCGTGCAGACTTGTCTGAGAGGACTTGCCTGAAAGAAGAACGATTCAGTTGCCTTGAGTGTTGATTACGTAGACAATCTGAGGTTACACAGCGTCTAATGTAGCTGTTTTATACCTTAACGTTCATCCAACCATACTGAATGGTCAAAAGCAACGATTAGGAAAGTTGGCATTTAAAAATATTCGAGCTGCAACATCCTGCTGGAACTACGCGAGGTGTCAGCAATTGAATAAATGGCGCCAGGGATTCCGGAGACATCCTACAATATGACGTTGCTTGGACAACAACACGAAACAAACGACAGGCGCTTACCGCTGTCACATGAAATCGAATCGAATCGCTCAGCTGTAACACCATTTCAGTGCCTAGCTACCATACCACCCGAAGGGAGCACGAGGGCTGCGATACTGCCAGGTTGCCCAAACCTAGACAGGGGAAGTCGGGAGGCAGAGGTCGGGTTCGAACCACGGACCTTCCGGTCAGTAAATTCGCGCTCTAACCACTGAGCCATCTTGCTGTCACATAAGTAAGGCCTCGCAAGCCGACTGTTCGAAACCATATCCCAGGCGTAAAAACAGTTTAATTGCTGTTTACGGTTACTGGGACATAACACTCACAGATTTCAGAACGACGATTGTGATCTTCAAACCTATGGTCTGGAAAACATGAGGACACAGTTTGTTGAAGCACAGTGGATCAAGGAACGGAGCATTAGACGCGAAATACTTTCCTTTAGACTTCTGTTGATGCATCCTAGGCTATAAGATGATCCCACATCCACTGTAAATGGATTTTTCCCGCCTTCTACACCTTAGGAATACACATTATAACTGTCAATCTGGCCGCCAGAGAGCGTCGGCCTACTTCTGACGGTTCCACGACCGCTTTTGTCACATCTTGGATGAATAAATATAACTTTAAAACTTAAAGAAGGGCCTGCAGTATTCGTATATCGGTGCTTGTTGAGGCCGTAGCCCAAGGAACTGTGAAAGACGTTTGATGGTCGTGCCAGAGCAGCCCCACCCACTGTAGAACTTGCTCATGCTCTGCGCACCTCCAACCGCATGATGAGACTTATTTTGAATGATCTATCATAAACTCGCTCCTTTGTTAGCAGAAAGTCTAGCCCGAATCCAGAAATATTAATGTCACATTGTTTGGCGGATTCCTTCGAATTATGCCAAATACACGATGACCTGCCAGTAAGTTCTTCAAAGGTGATCTCTGTCGACGTTGATTTGTTGTTTACGAATGTTCTGCTAGGATACCTAGAGACCAGAGTCTGTAGTACTCTTTCAAGTAAAACTCTGATGAGTATTTCAGGCTATTTTTTATATTTCGATCATCATGTACTCTATAGAGGTAACACACTACTCAAAGGTTGCTGAAAACGGAAAGTCTAGCCCGAATCCAGAAATGTTAATGTCACATTGCTTGGCGGATTCCTTCGAATTATGCCAAATACACGATTACCTGACAGTAAGTTCTTCAAAGGTGATCTCTGTCGACGTTGATTTGTTGTTTACGAATGTTCTGCTAGGATACCTAGAGACCAGAGTCTGTAGTACTCTTTCAAGTAAAACTCTGATGAGTATTTCAGGCTATTTTTTATATTTCGATCATCATGTACTCTATAGAGGTAACACACTACTCAAAGGTTGCTGAAAAATCGTCGATAGTCCACGACGGATTTCACCCTTCTTGGGACTCATCAAATAGGCGCAGTCCCCGATTTTCCGTCAATCTTTACTTGAACCCAAGTTGTACAGAGTCCGAATAATGCACTCGCTTGGCTTTCATGGGAGATTCACCTGCAACCCAGCTGAATTCTTCGTTTATGATGTGCAGCGCAACTTTTGCACCGATACAATTATAGGTTGAACTGACGCACTACACAAATCTTGCCTTATCAAGCAAAGTCTGGACCCATATACGCGAGATGTGTGAGAGACTATAGACTGGTTCATGTCACGATGTTTTTCCGCATTCTCACATGTGCGCAGACGTGTAGGCACGAAATTCTCCAATTTCGATCGCTAACCACAGTCATCTGCGAGGGTAAAAATGCAGGTAAATCAAAGGGGCCTTGTAAACCGGTTGAACAGGACAACACTCGGGCATCCAGACACACCACAGTAGTGGCCAGTCAATCAGTTACAGGAGCGGCGCACAGAAAAATTTGACAGTCTAATCGAGATCCGTATTCACGGAGTGTGTGTTATACAAATCACATTGTACAACAAGGTCAAGGTGGCTTCCGAGCGCAACGGTTGATTCTATGAATTTGCATAAATTTGCAGCCAAACAACAGCTGGCACTAAGCTACTAAGATGATTGTAGCGCACTTGAAGTAACTGACCATCTGAGTGAACATAGGAATTACGCTGGGATAAGTAACTAGCCGTTTGATCAAAACAATGAGAAAACACGACTGATTAGTTGCTAGAATTGGTTCTACTTTCGTCAGACGTCTTCATGAAATGTATGGATGAAGAATCTCGGCATGATCAACTTAGAAAGAACTTGTCAAAAGTCCCTCTCCACCTGAACGTGCTGATCGCTGAGCGAGGTATGCTGGAATCGTATTTTTCAACGTTCCCTCACTGTCCACCCTTTCCATTAGCATTTTGGGCGTACTGTTCCGGGTTGATTGAACGTCATGGGACACTGAAGGCACCCATACGAAGACAGCCTTTTATGTTGCATCAGCGCACTACCTTGGGATGACAGTCCCCAGTGGCTGAAAGAGATTGGTGTGGCTCAGCTGAACCATCTGGTGCACACCACGGGGTCATTCTTCGGCACTACTGAGGAGTCACTTAAGCAGTTGCATCCATTTCAGTAGAACCAGAAGGTAGGATAAAAATTCGGGATACGAGGCTTAACAAACCAAGAGAACGCGTTGCGAAGGCGTCAACATTGACTGCTTCTTGGAAGGAAACTCTGTTCATAGTTGAACCGATTCGTCGTTGTCAGGTGGTGGTGGTCACCTAACCGCATTCCTACCACAATGACGAATACAGAACATCTCTGACATGAACTGAAATTCATCTTGATAGTCCGGAATTCTTCCGGACGCATTGTTCCTGTGGTATCCTTACTTACATTTAAAAATAAACGAACTTTTTGACTTCAGTGAAGTGCATCCATGGATAAAGAGACCGCGCTGTCTTCTGTGGATTTCATTCACTCACAATATCCAACCCTATATGGTTCCAGCCGGTGGAACCTGAAGTGCCCCTGTTGACCTGACTGATGAAGCTCATATTCAGTTGGAAAATGATAAATATAAAGAAATGGAGCATAACACTGCCTCCTCTTAGACGCTTTTCAGAAACATTGAAATGTATTTCTCTCTTGCTTGATAACTGTGTATAGTTTATCTTCACTCAAAGTCATTTACATAAAAATTGGTCGGCTGCGGTAGTTTTTTGTTCAGGAGTACCAGGACTTCTTTGTCTTCTTACGAGTTTGTTTGAGCCGGTATCTCTCCCTCTTTCAAGCAGGGGAACCGGATTCTTGTGGCGGTAAAACTCACTCAGGGCAGAAGAGTACAGTTTAGTTCATCGAAAAGAACAATTCCGTGTGCTTGTGCCATCTTTATTCAGTGCTGTTAAACGTCTTCTGTAGAGGATGGTGGTTTCATTCATTTACGGCAGCTACGTGTGCCAAGAGGATTTTTAGTGATGCCTTATGAGCGCCATTTAGACGTTGGTCATTCGATACTTTCGGAGAGCACAATTGCGTTACGGTATCCTCATTCTATATCAGTTTTCTTGATTTCTGCATTTACAAAGTTTACCACTAGCACACGGAGGTTTCGGACTTGCGCCATTGTTAACGGACGACTTCATGTGCGTCTGATTCACAGTCCACTGTTTCGCTCGTTTGTACTATCCTAGACGCATCGGCTGGTCCGTAGCCAGCACGGCGTGTGAAGGTTTCAGAATCACCTGATCGTCTGGATGGTTTTTGCGCTAACCCGAGAACCAATCGCACAGGAAAAATGTACTCATCTTGGTGCGGCATCACTGGTGCACCGTTACGCGATTGGAGGATTTTGTATCGATCTACGCGCAGCGTATTCCACTGCTGTGATTGGTTTGTCCTCCATGCACACCAGCTGTTCGGCGTATCGCGCTTAGCCTATCGTCTCCGACCGGCTGAGGTTTCGCGACCATACACGCATCTTGGTCTAGAGAGACCATTTGTCGCCAGTCTTCCTAGGCCACCTATCTCAACCCACGGTATGCTGTGTTTGCTTATTTTCGCTTCAGTTACGTTACCAACGTGGGGCGCCCGAGATGCTGGTGTGTTAAACGATGGGTATACCACCATAGGGAATCGACGTTCCGTTCTGACACCGAGAATGTCGTGTTCCCATTACGTCCCGAAATTGGGCTTATAAGTGCCATAGAAGCACACAGGGTACTGGAATGCACTTGGAGTTGGGTTTGGCGTACGCTTAGGGATCATACCTTGCTACTACGATGTCACACCAGACAATTTGAATTGTTGCACAGGTCTAGCATATGGTTCTGTCACTCTCCCCGAACCAGATTCCTTGTCGTGCTGCTTGCCATAATCCAAATTGACATGATGTATAACAAGCTGCAGTCATTCGCGTTATCAAACGTGATAGCCGTGCTCCACAGCCCTCCGAGAGATAGCAATGTTTCAGCTCGGATTTAAAGAAACCCTGGTTGGTTAACTTTTCAGGTGAGCTCATGGCTCCTGATTATACATGAGCTAGAGAAAGCTCCGTGGTTAAGGCGCGAACTTACTAACCGGAAGGTCCGTGGTTCGGAACCAACCTCAGCATCTAAACTGTTCCTGATTAGACTTGGACGTCTGACAGTGTCTCATCCCTCTTGCATCCTTCAGGTGGCTTCGCAGTTTGGCACGGAAGAAACGTTACAGCTAAACGATTATTTTTACTATTCCTGATCACACCGAATAGGTAATTTGTCACCTCGAAAGATCACCCTTCCCATGTATTCATCTCCAGTCACCTTACATGATCGGGGCGAGATGGTTCAGTGGTTAGAGCGCGGATTTACTGACCGGAAGGTCCGTGGTTCGAACCCGACCTCTGCATCTCAACTTCCCCTGTCTAGGCTTTGGCAACCTGGCAGTATCCCAACCCCCGTGCTTCCTTCTAGTGGCATGACAGCTAGGCACCGAAAGGATGCCAGAGCTGAATGATGATGACGACCTTACATAATCACCTGTGGAATATAAGTGTCCATTTTGCTATTTTCAAATGCACACACTTTTGTATTAGCGAGTTATCTGTTCCCTCAAATCCTGGTAGCCAGTCACGTCGACTCCGGCTGCCACATCAGTTGGTACCGCAAGCTGACCTGGAAATCCCTGGATGCTATACTCTGACAGTGTGTAAACGTAACTGGCTCCACGGTCCCTTCGAGTGGAATGACTCGGAGACCAACGAGTAGTGGACCTTTTCAGGATTTGTGTGTGCCCCAGGTCATTACGTGTAACAACTCTGAGTAGCAAAGACTATGCTCATCATGCTGAATGCTACCGGTCGCTAATTTTCTCTTCACAACCTACTGGATTTCAGTCGGATTTCAGTCCAACACGAAGCGTGCAGCTAGGTGGCACGGTTAGAAGGGCACAGTAACTTGGGCCGAGATGACTGATTTTGTTGTGTTCTGAAGTGTCTTGGCATATTCAAAGGCTTGTACTTTAATCAGTTTGCCTGGCACGACAAGGTTAAAACGAGCCTTTAGTGTAGCGATCAATCACCTTACCCTACTCACCAAAAATGCACACTGGCTGTTCACCGTTAGTGTGCACATAACAGTGAATTATGTATCCTTACAGGACTGTGAACATACATATAGTCTGTCATATTTCATCGAAGACCTTCTGCGACTGTCACTTTAGACTCTCAAGATAAGAGCCGTGGAGAACACCGATACATCCAAGATCCTGTGCACTCTGTAGGCGTGTCATCCAAATGCACTCTACCAGGTAAGTACATATGCCAATTAGATATCAGATCAGTTTAGTATACAGTAAAATGTGGTCTCCTGTACTATCCAGCAAGAAATCTGTGTCAACCGATAGTCCACGTAACTGCTCGTTTTCCGCCGAGCTCAGCTGAGGAGTGCACCAACCACACGTCCTTCATAGATAGTTGGGTGTTCGGAGACTGAACACTAAAGATATAACCTATAAGTTTAAAGGATTGAAGAAACAACAAACGGGCGCCTAGGTTCCATAGATTTATTCCAGCGGGGGAACTGGCCAAAGTAACTAAGTCTCCGGCTTATCTCTTACAGCTGACAGAAGGATCAATAGGTCATTTTGAACGATCAGCTAGGAAAATCGATACATGTTCACTGCAGCCCGTATCTCTTCGTTGCTTCTATACGAAGTGAAAAACTAGAGGCAGAGAGGAGAAAACCCGCAGCAGCTTCCTTTAAACCGATCATTTGAAATATAGGGTGGGTGTTCCAGAGAGGTTTGTCAAACAATCGGTGGACTTATTGTTAAGCAGCGTTTCGCTTTTGACACAAATGATTGGTCAGGCCAACGGGGTAAGTAACCAGATTGATCGGGTTTTAAGGCAGTCAGGGAACCAATCCGTGAGATTTCTTATGACTAGCCGACTTAATCAGTGTTGGGTGGACGTGTTTGGAAATATTTAGGCGCCTGCGATTTGGAAGTACACTACCTGACATAACTCGATCATGTAAGGTGTTCTTTGGAGTAGTCAAGTGAATAAATCGTTTGGGCATTTCTTCAGTCTTAGCAGGAGCCCGCAATTCACTTTAATGTGCGCGGTAATCGTAAACGGTTCAAGTGCATTATCTGGCCCGTAGATATCGGCTCAAATCATCACCCAACGTTGGGTCCACCTTCAGCGAATGATAATTCACGAGTACTTTAGCGACGAGAAGAGCCATTTCCCTGATAGACGCCACTTGCTAACCTAGTTCCGTTCTGCTCTTCTCAGATGCTCATAAAGCCACCATCTGTTGGTGATTTTATGGTTTTTTTCAGCTCCCCAGTGGTAATGAAACAATTATATGCTTTTTGCGGGGAAATTTCTAGCATACTAACCCTCATGGAAATTTGTCGAGTGGGTACATTGCTTTGGAGACGAACTTCTCAGCCTTCTTCTCGCTGAAAGTAATAGAATTTTCCCCAAACCCCGTATCGCACTGTTGTTATGACGCAGTTGACCTTAGATGGCACTTGCGAGCAGTGTTTTCCTCCAGTGTTTTCCTCCATCGGTCCTGTTCTTTTTTCTTAGCAGTGGGAAGAGAAAAACATCACGTCCAACAATGTTGTGCATTCGGGGAAATCGGTAGAAAAATTAATCTGACAACAAAAAGACACGGTGGCTCGTCAAACGATCTATAATTTTGAAAGATGCCTTTTCAGTAAAGGAACCAATGACCTGATTCATCAAGTTGCAACTGCTAAGCACATTTACACTTGAGGTGTGGAGGACTTGTTATGTGTAAATTGTAGACCGACCGTGACCACGAAAGACAAAACCGTATCGGCTAGACGCGCGACCTTTAAACTTCCGACCACAGTTCCCGGTTTCCGTCACTCTAAACGCTCTTGTGATAAACTATGACGACGATATCGCCGTCGGCAGAGACCGCTCTCAGACCACTCCCTCTAGGCTGTTCCAACAGGATATCCATGCCATTTGTGTCTGGTTGCAAAGTATTTCTCTCGTTCTGAACTGAATAAAGTGCTAGAATCAGGAATTTGCCTTTCACAGGTGAAAGTTAGCAAGTACTTCCATATGAGCCAGTCTGGCTTATATCACTAATGATCATCTGATCCAGACCCGATTTGGCAACGTTTTGTACAAATGAGGTTACAATTGAGGTTAGACGCTTCATCTGAAGACCTGCCACTAATGACGAATAAGTAAAAACTTTTGTTTTGTGTTGTTCCAGGGGAACCTAAACAGATTTGATGCGGCAGAATTTGTGGCATCCGTTGAGAGCCACTTTGCTGATCAGCTCAGAGATTGCTAGTTGCAACTGATGCCGATAGTGGCCAGCCACGACGAGTGAGTGTGACGGCTACCACAAGATGTTTGTAGGATTTGACTTGATTTGACCTGGAAACATCACAAACAAGAGATTCAGCTGGGTTCCAGGTGAGTCTCCCGCAAAACCAAATTGATTTGCAAATGAGTGTATTTCGCTAACTGTCAATCATGGTTGAAACCGGTCAAGAGGCAAAATGCTTTTACCCGCATTCTTCAAATTGTCGTCACTCACTCATTTCATGAAGCGCACGAGTTTGTCGTTGTCTGGATGGCTTGGTAGGCATTTTCCAAACAGCTCTGCTTCTTGAGCACCTATGGATCAGTTCCATGACAGCAGTCTGGCGGTTCCATTGGTTGGTCTGTTGTCCTGTGTCCTCAGTGATCTTTGACCACATGGCGTTTGAACTTGGCTCGCTCTGCTCTCTAATCAATACACAACCATCGACCCATCGCTACATTCCACTACACGCCCTAACAACGGACTGATGATACCACCTAGATTGGTGATGAAACGTTTGCAATAAAATTGCTCAGCTCAGCTCAGCTCACCGAACGAACAAATGAAAAGCTACGCTACCTGAGCTGCCAATATTCTCCTTAACAGCAAATATACTACTTGTTCTGTTTGCTTACACGAAACTAATGTTGGGTGTGAAAATGTGTTGTTGGCCAGCTAACCTGCTTCTCATTTGCACATGATTGTGGTTATCTTTTCGACATGAAATCTATGTTTGCATAGGTCTTTTTGACTCCGGAATCCTTACAGAGCAGTTGGAATTTCCACGACCCTACAAGGCCCCCAGCGCTGTCTCTCAGACGGAAAACTTTTCCCTTGACACTTACCTGAACGTGAAACTTTCGAACGGAGGTCTAGAAGCTATACGATACCCCCTTAGATGGTTCGCTGGCCACCAATGAAGCGAATTCACGTGGGTGTCGGTAAACAATTTTTGGTCATATCCAAAGAGTACAACCCTGAAAGGGTTGGAAATGTCATCACTTTTCATCAGGTCCATAGCTAAAAACAGTAACTTTTGCAGAAGCTTCAAGGTGCATCGTTTCGTGGTCCGATGTGAAAGCGGACCGTAAGTGTAGTTCCCAGATTTCTGATTTTAAGTAAGTCCATCTTGGCCAAACGGCTGTCAGACAACAAAAGTGCTCACTTATTCGTAATTCCACTAATCACAGCAAATACTGATGAGAAGGTTGAAAAACCAAGGCGGATAAAATTTCGTGCCTTAGTAATACAAACTATCGTAACTTGGGCGTGGTCATTCAGCCTATCTGTATCCTAGTGGGACATGTACGAACCTGATTTAAGAACAATGGAAAATTCCACGTGAACCGGTTACTTAACCTGATGTCGTACAAAACGGACTGCCCTAGCGGAAGACTAAATGTCACTAGAGTGAGCAGGGCAGCTTTTGAGTAAATGAGTAGTATGGTTAAGTCAATTTGGGGGCTGAGTAGCTGAATAGCTACTTACGATGGTCTCTTCTTGAATCAAGCCAAGTCAAGTCAAGTGAAGTCATCTGGAGTGGCATGCATCTGAAGGATGCGAACTGCTAAGTAAAATAGTCCACTGCACCTGAAACAGTGTTTCAGTGACCTGACAACAAAAGAGTGATTCTTTTCAAGGAGACCTGGGTAGGAAAGAAAAGCATTAACGAAGTCACGGACAACATTTAGGGGGACAGAAATTCGTCCTCAGTCTCATCACGTCACGATAAAATCCAGTTGCAAACGATATTGTAGATCTACAGTTTTCACTGATGAAGCGCACAGAATATCAACAATCTGGAATAATCGTTTCTCCATAAAATTTGCGATTACAGGAATTTTGCCTTCATCCTCATGAATAAGGACAAAGCTGACAAAGGAACTGCATTAGGAAGCACACGTTTTCTGTCACCGAAAAGGTTGCAGGAGGCCTTCAGTAAGCTGTGTCAGGAAGGTTAGATTCCCGAAAATAATCCCAGAATGGCGAAAACCTACTGAGACACTTAAAACCCATCATAATCACAGTAGGGAAGCCGCCAAGTATCCAGGCCAGAAAAGTCAGCTTCCGATCGAACGCTCAAACGGTCAGTCAACTCAGCAACGGCCGACCAGTGTCCGGGCGCGCCACAGAAGCGCGGCCGACGATGGTGAGTGCTTAGGCATTTCCTAAAAGCACGGTCAATCATGATGGGTGTTCACCAAATGCCTATCAGACAGACTGGATCAATGTCAAAGTGCCCTCTAAATATCTCAAGTCCCCTCATCATTTTTGCACTCGTTTGTTCACAATAAATCTGTTGTGTTCCTTGGTGGCGAGTCTTTCCGAATCTAAGACACTGGAGTGGGGACAGCAGTTGGATACAACACTGTGCGTGTCCAGTAATCGAATAATTCGAGGCTCTGTCCTCATAGAACCTATTGGCGTCGCTGAAGGGGTTGCGAAATGCTAGGTTGGGTATCTCCCTCTGATACTGCAAAACATTAGGCGAACAAATATAATTGAAACGGAGTTCTTATTGCAAAGTACGAGATCAAGTGAGTTCGAAAGCTGCTGAGAAAGAACAGTGGGCTAGGACAGGCTTTCATGTGTCGTTTCTAGCTAAGTTGCTCCTGGTAACTGCGAACGATTCAGTAATGAGGCAAGCTGCACAAAAAAACGGACTGGGGAGAAAGCTAGATGTGTTTCACTGCTAAACAGGAATTATTAGGGACATGGTCATTAACCAAGCTCAAGAGCCACTTGTGCAGACAGTGAGCGCACTGTCCATATTCTGCTCAGTTTGAAAGTTGACCTGTGTGATCCCATTGTTCCTAGTCACTTGAGTTTGCGAAATATGACCACCCAGAATCTTTCAAACAGTATTTCATCTTGTCCTTCCCTTGAAATCACCACCAGCAATCTGAGCATTATGCAGAAAAAAGTCGTTCCTTCTAGACCAGAGATTGTTTTGTCAGAATATTTCTGTGGTTATCATCTTTACACTACAAGCTTTTGTTTTCATTTCGACCCAGACTAGTAGACACTAATATCATATTATCGACCCGACCAATATATCGATCAGTTATTGGTTGAGTGATATTTACTCACGTCTCAGAGCACATGTTTTCTTGCAATCCACTTCAATTCACAGGCCATAAAACCCACTCTCAAGCCCCCTCCCCATTAAAGCAGAGTTACAACCATTATGGTCCAGATGAACCGCAGAAGAACAGTGTACACGTTTTAATTCCTCATGAGAAGACAAGCTAAGAAGAATTGACGGAAACTCATGGTACGGTCAATCTCTTGGCACTGTCGTTGAACAAGTTTACTTTGGCACCAAGGGAAATTTTGAATCAAACAACGTACAGTATGGATTTTGCGAGGCGACACGCTTGAACACTGGCACCCAGCTGCTTTTGACGTGGGATGTCAGATTGTCGTTGGTTTGTTCGCTGAGCTCACACGTTTTAATTCCTCATGAGAAGACGAGGTAAGAAGACGTGACGGAAACTCATGGTATGATCAACCTCTTGGCATTGTCGTTGATAAAGTTTACTTGGGCACCAAGGAACATTTTGAACCAAGCAACGTATGGTATGAATTTTGCGAAGTGATAAGCTCGAACACTGGTACCCAGTTGCTTTTACCGTGAGGTATCAGTTTGTCGTTGGTTTGTTCGCTGAGCTGGACAATTTGATTGCAAACGTTTCATCAATAATCGAGGTGACATCATTAGTGCGTTGTTAGGGGGCGTGGTGGAGCGTAGCGATGGGTTGGTGGTTGTGCGTTGAGTAGTGTTGTGTTGTGTTGTGTGTGTGTTAATAAACATGCTATTAGCCGGGGTTAACCTTCGGTCACGATTGGTTGTTCGGTCGGTCGGTTCCATTGGTTGTTCTGTTATCCCGTGTCCTGATTGATCGATGACCACGTGAATTGTTAGTCTGGCCTCCAGTGCCCTCGTACTCGGATCGAAGCTGGGGTGACCTCTGTCGTTGATCTCTCTCTGCTCTCTGCCAGGAGCGAATGGCCACAAGAGTCAGAATGACTACCACCAGATCACGTGGTCTCAGCAGCTGTGTTGGAAATTCGTGTCGACTAGGAACAGCTGATGCTTCTGGAGAAATCATGTCGGTTGTTTGAACAGCAAATACTGCCTCCAGATGAACTGTCCAGATACGATTCTGCAATGCTCACTTTACAGACACGCAAGGATGACACTGTCGGTGCCTTTGTATTTACAGGTCGGTCTGGACAAATCTGGGTAAGAAGTGTCTTCCTCGAGGTAAGAACGGACATTGTCGGGACGTAAGTTGACAATACAAACGGACGGCGGTTTTCACGTCGATCAACACTGACCTCAATTGAGCTAGCTAACCAACCGGTGCAAGGATGACTGTTTACTGGAATGCAATCTAGCAGGATGCATTCCACCCCGACAGCTGAGCGTAACTCTCACTCCATACATACCACAAGCCACCGCATCAGGATAAGTGAACACATGGCGAGTAGAATGCGCAAAAGTTGGTTTCTCTCTGAGTAATTTAAGGTGATTTTCGGCCTTGTGTGCGCGCTTTTCGGATACAGCCTTCTTCGACTCTAAAATAAGCTCTGAGCGGGCGTCGCCTGTTGACCACCTGAAGCTCCTACGTAGAGAGGGGTTTGTGAGGTTTTGGGCTTAGTTGGATAACGCACGCTGACCAGTTAGCTGACGGCCACCTTTGCATGCACGCTGGGGAAGGAAATCGGTCAGCAAGGGGCTGTGAGGGCTATTCAGGATGAGATAAATGGTTGGTTGTGGTACACCCTTCTTGGCCATTTTGATTCACTTCTGAACCACGACGTATCGGCTGTGAGGGTTTTCTTGGAGGATCATGCTCAGGGCAAAAGGCTCAGTAGTCTGAATCATTTGCCTGTGGAAGGCTGGCCCAGTGCGATGGCGCTGAGAGTAGGACATGGATGATTGACTTTTGGTGCTGCTGCGCACAGCAGATGCTTCTGAAGGGATGTTAAACTCCTGGTGCTATTTAGTAATTCTTTCGCTTTATCTGACAAGTACTGCTGTTTGTTGTTCTTCCATTACTACCTAATCCGGTCACAGATCCACTGAAAATTCTGAAACCTCAGCCCCAACTGTCCTTGCCAACGGCAACATCTTCCAAAAGGACAAACCGAATTTTCACAACTGGATGGCAGTTATCCGTAGGCCATCATCTTACGGACTCCTATTGTCCATGAGTTCAGTTGTCTGGGGCCAACTGTCTTGGAGACAAGCGCCTTAGAACCGTCGTGGTTGAAACTGAGCAATCTCTAAATACCCGTTTCAGTAGTTCCAAAGAACAGAGTGTAAACAGATAGGAAACGAGAGAATCCAGTGTCACGTTGTTCTGAAGACCTACACCAAGACCTGTTCGATTAATTGTCACTGGATATTTTTAAAAATTGCGCTGCGGAATATCCCGTGTAAGGATCAGACGATTTCACATTCGCTTCAAGGTCGTCAAACCAGCTGTGGATGATGTGAATTTGTTGTTTGACGTCGCGTCATTAGACGTACTCCATCAGCTACAACTGTCGTGTTCCGCTTGTCATTTTGACGGGCTCATCAAATGTTGCGATGAGTGACTTGGTTGTCTGAAGCCGCTAATGTCCATCAGTCAGTAATGCGAATTTCTGTTGCGTGTAACAAGCTGTGTGCTTGTAATTCCTTAGCCTTTGTGCCATATCAGTAAGTCGATATACCTACTCTGATCGATTTAAGTGAATGTGAGCTCAGCAGTTGCGGTGTGAATGTCTCACTAGGTCAGTGCAGAAAATGCTTCAACCGGCCAATGTGACATCATTATCTGAGTGGAAAATAATTAATTAATTCGCAGAATAGTGATTGTGTCAACCCTCCTGTGTGTCAGTGACACCTTGTGGTTGATTGCCATAACTGCTAACGGATGGGTTGCATAGACACACACCACACGTCAGTACGCACGTTTAGCTTACAGGTTGAAATAAGTATATTCGCTGGGCTGTTGGTACCTTATGGATTCAGCTGAGTACGCAGTCACTAACTCCCCATCTTGTTGAGAAGACAATGGACGAGCCAAGAGAGTCGATTGAGGTTGGCAGCGAGGGCCTAGCCTCAACACTAATCGCTTGCGAGTACTGCCTTTAGATGGTCCCGGTCTGATGTCAGACAACTGACTGGTGCAACACGGTGTGATGGTTAGTAAACTGTTTGGTATTGCATGACTGTATCATCATCATCATCATCATCATCATCATCATCATCATCATCATCATCATCATCATCATCATCCTCATCATCATCGTCATCATCATCGTCATCAACAACATTGAGTCAATGCTGAACACTGATGCTTTGCTGCCATCAAATCATAATTTACTCGAAGGCCTTGTTGTTCATAAAAGAATAAAAGTCGAAGGGGAATGGGCTTAGAACTAAGTTACTACGCTCATTCCGGGGTGCTCACACTTCCAGACACTCATTCAGGCAAACTGGATATGAACTGACAACAAGATCGCCACTGAGATCGATTAGCAGCAATATCTTGCAGCGCCTCCAACCAGACCAAGAAGCACTGCTACATAACAAAACAGCCCGCACTGTAGCCCGATATACACGTCTCATGAGATTCGGATATATACCGCTTTGACGCCATAGATGTCACAAATTAGCAAAGACAACCCTGGCCTTGCAAATTGATGCGTTGACCTCATCTGTCACACTACAATCAGAACTAATACAACCTCCAAGATACGTAAAACGCTCTCGCTGGATTGTAAGTGGAGCCTTTAGTGACTGCATGTCCAGCAGCATGACCTTAAACTTTGTGTGTGCAAGTGCATACCAAAGAACGGGATGACTTGTCATTTCATCCAAAAACACCTGCGCCTTCTCCTCCTTTTCGAAGATGAGAACGATATCGTGTGCATCTTACAGATCGACAAGGTTTTCGTCACAGGCCATTTGAACATCTTGGATTTTGGAGACCTTCCAGCGTTCGTCTCATTATTTCGTCGATCACGAAGTTAAATAGGAATGGAGAGAGTGGGCATTCTTGACGGACACTTATTTGTGTACGGAAGCTTTTGGAGAGCTCGCCGTATACCCTCACACGTCCGCAAGTCTTGGAGTACGAAGAGCTTATTATGTTCACGAACTTCCGGGGCATTCCTTGTTGGTCAAGCGTGTCAAGATGAACAGACCCGTCAACTGAGTCGAGTGCACCTTGGAAATCCAGGAACACTAGAATTGCGGGTCGATTATACGTGTGGCCGTTGTTCTAGAACCTGACGGAGTGTGAAGATTTGGTCAACGCAACCCCTATCAGGCCGGAATCCTGCTTGCTGCTCTCGAGTCAGTGTCTCACGAGCCACCGTAAGGCGAAGAAGCACAAGTGACGCCAACAGTCTCGTTACGACCGGGGTTAAGCGGATCCCCCTGTGGTTGCCACACTCACTACGAGCCCCTTTTTTGAAAACAAGCACTATTATCGACTCACTCCAGTTATCTGGAACAGTCTCTTTCCTCACATAGAGGAAAATAGGCTAAACAGCATTGACTGAAGGATTCACTGCCATTCTTGAATGAAGTCGGTGGGGGGCGAGATGGATCAGTGATTAGGGCGCATATTTGCCAACCGGAAGGTCAGTGGTTCGAACCGGACCTCAGCATCTCGACTTCTCCTGTCTAGGCTTGAGCAACCTGGCAGTATTCCAGCCCTCGTGCTTTCTTCGGGTGGCATAGCAGTTAGGCACCGAAATGGTATTACAGCTGAACGATTATTCTATTTATTACAAAGCCGGTGGAAAGCAGTCAGGACCAAGGACACGATGACGCTTGATTAGAGACATACACTCGGACACTTTTGATGACCAATTACATTTCCTTGGCTTTCTGTGTCCACCATACTTCGCGGTCGGCTTGCACACTCACCTTCACTTGACGTCAGCGATCAGCTTTTCGCTTGTGAGACTACTTCACAGACGTTGCCAGACGAACCGCACAGAAGTGACCATCGGCGGGTATCCAGTCAAGCAAGGGCCCTTCCGTCTGGTGACTTAGGACGTTATAAACCTCCCAAATCTTGTCGCATCAGCCTCTGGATGACCGGAAGCGAATGGAGAGTGATGGGGCGGTTAGCTCAAGCACTATGTTTGCACCTTGAATTATTGTTTCTGATACACAACACAAATCAATGCAGAGCGAATCCAGTGTGAGAGCAAGAGCAGCTTGTTGTGCTGCTTGCTTCAGAGTGCGCGTATTGAAGGCAGCCTGCTAGACTGGTCGTTGAGGCATGAAGTTTGATTTCGAGGTGGGAGAAGATATCGGCGCTGGATGACGCGCAGATGTTGCTTATAACATCGGTGCATGACGAACCGAGTCATCGGTCCTAAAAGATGCACGCTCCGGTCTTCGATCGAGTGAACGAGTTTGCAGGTGCAAGACCCAGTACTGCTGAAATATCTTTAAAGGGTTCGGCGTTACCTAAGGAGTCACCTGCAACGGCATTTGGAGGTGATAATTCCAATCAACATGAGCTTATTTTTATATGTGCAATTCATGGCTGTACGTGGAGTGGGATACTGTCAGGGTGTCCCCACCTAGACAGAAGGACGATCAGGGTCCTCAACCAAAGCCTCTGGCTCAAAAGCTTAACCGCAAGGCGGTGGTGGGAAATGCAAACACATTGTCATATTTACGGAACAAGTCGCCATGCATGTTCCAATCTCCAAACTGGAGGATTGGGAGACTGTATTCGTCAGCTATCTAAACAGTGATCAGGCTGGTATGAGAGACTCTGCGAGTGTCGCACGGACACTCCCCAGTAGTATAGCTGAGTGGCCCGCCGTGGTTCATTCCATGGTAAGGTCGCGTTTCTTGGTGATAGTATGGCAATTAGTCTCTCGCACGAGTTGGTTAGGTGGCGAGTTAGGTGAGGTCAGTACGATCCGGGTTTGTGTAAAATAGACCAGTCAAGAAAAATAGGTGTTACTGGAATCCCAAAACAGGGCTACAGATGATAGAAAGGCCGTTAAAGCAACGTTCATCTCCATACCTTCCACGGAAAATCGATTAAGTCCTCACTGTACACTGGTGTCCTGGGGGCGGTCTTATCTCTATCGCTATGCAATGTCGTATCGGCGGACCGCGTGGCATCGACAGTTTCAATCCGTTTTCCGTGCTCATCCGTAGCAAACATGATCAGGACCACTCAACAGACTTCATTACCGTTGTCCTGGTCCAACAGTTTTTAGTGAAGTGTGCGTAGCACGGGTAGATGGCGTCGGCCACTCTAACTCCGGTATTTAGGCACAACACGTGTACTATACGCTCCTCAGAGTGTCGCGGTCATTGAGTGCGAATTGAAGGTTACTTGGAACCACACTCGGTGCGACAGTGCTTTGGAGCTCATGGCAAAATCCCAATCGGATCGTGACCTATTCTCACGTGATCTTTTTCTAAAGTTTGCCGGAAGCATGTACCTGCAAACAAAGGTAGCAAATTACAGTGATCTGGCTTAAAAGGTGGAAAAGCGAAAACGAAAAGTTCGAAATCTTGTGAGCGGAATTCATCCCTGTACCCTAGAATGAAGCTCCTAAATGAGAGTGACGATTTCTTCTCCTTAGGGATAATGCTCCCGTTCAGTGAACGGTTATCGGTTTCGGAACATGTATCAAGAAGCGTTTCTCTCACGAGATCACTTCATTGTTTGAACACTTAACGAGGTTTTACAGGCAATACGTGGAGAATGAGGATTAGTTTAAACACGCGTATTGAGCAGGAATTTCTGCGGGCACAAATGCGGATGCAGAAACGCAGAAATTGTTGACCATCACCGAACAGTTCCGTTGTTGGGTTCTCGTGCGGACCTTAACTATCGTGTTTGCCTGACCAAAACCTGCCCCTTCATATGGTGATCATGCTTGAGTGCTGCAATGATCCAGCGAGCTTTATTGGCTGGAATGCCTTTCCCTAAGGTGCAGCCATGCCAGGAAGTCTAAAGGACGGTAGCCAGACGGAGAGCAGTTAGACCCGGTATTACGTCCAATCTGTAATACGAGGTGGTCTGAAGGTGATTTAATGCTGTTCTCTCCGATGGTAACGTGAAGATAGTAAGGCGTTTCCCGTAGGCCACTAGCGTGCCAAATTTTATGGAAGCAGGACTGTTTGGTTTTCCCAAGGAAGGCGGGTTAGAAAAGATCGGCCCCAAAAACTGCACACTCCGACTGCCCAATCACTAACCTTGATCGCTTGGGGCACAATTAAAACTTACAAAGTGCCCGGCTGGGCTCGAAATACGTTTGCTGCGTGCAGTAGTATCGGGAGTAAGACATCTGTGCATTAATTCCTATCCTCTTGGGATAAGCCAGCTCTGTGGAGCCCAGCAGGTCACACTATTGATTCATCGGCTCCTGACAGGGTCCCCCGAGAGAATCCTGTTACACGTTGCCTTATGGGTCAGACTTTTGAGTGAAAGGCTAACCTTGGGGTACTGGAACAAAACCCTACATTGAGGGCTATTCATTTATCACACGAAGCTAGAGTTTTGCTGGATGCTTCCTCCTACAGGTCCAACCGTCGGCTCTCCTTGATAGCCCCCTTGTCGTCAACGCCAGTTTCCAATTTCACATGCATCCTGCTATTAACACCCGATCATCTGTGTTGGCAACTTGTTGTTAGTTGGGTCTATTCTTGACCATCGCTTTTGCTGAACTGAACCCCGTGACGTATAGGGGCTTTTCATTCCATTCGGAAAATATGGGCAGCCGGATAAGCATATATCATGCCAAACTTCTTTGCTTTGTGTAGTATTCATGATACAGTGCAGTGAATTTGCCAGTTATTCTTTCGCACAAGCTGGTGAAGGGGAGGAAAACTCTTGCGCCGACAGGTTAGTCTGAGTCTGTAGGGAATGTAGAAGCCGGGATTTTTCGTACAGTTTATGAGGAATTATGAGGACGTCAGGATGGACGTATTCGTTCGTAGGATTGCGCTGTTTTGTCTTGATTGTTGGTTAATTCGGAGCAGCAGGAAAGAACAATCAAGATCCCCAATGGAGGACAAAACACACTTCGGGCGCCTCGGTTTCCTCTAGAAAACATTCCACGAAGCAATTCCTCTTGGGGTTGACTGATGCAGTTTACAAGGTAGAACCTGTGATGATGCATCACTTTAGGCCTTTTCACGTGTCCAAGTGCAGTTTGTTACTAACCCTGCACCAGTTTGTTGAGTCAGAATGTAATCATGTAATTGTTCAAATTGCATCGCTCTTCGTACGTATCGATTTTATTTACGTCTGGTCCACTGGTGACCACCGTAATTCTATGCCTGATCGATTTTTGTCCGCGTATGTTCGGTTGTAATTATCACGTGCGATCAGCCGTTTACTGGGACTTTCCAACTTGCTCACGTGACAGGAGTGTTGAACCTTGGCGAGCCTGTACTGACAGTTACTTATGTATGTAACGCCGCCGCGCAGAGCTACGACCGAAATATCCATGCACAAGTCTACATCCGGATTGGATTTTCTGACAAATGCCTCGGTCAGTCGGATCTGAGAATGTGGCGTGTATTTGGTCCGCAGGTGTGGCGCCCGAGTTCATCTTTCTAACTACCTGTATTGGATGCACTCACAGATCCCAGTCTAGCTCAACCTTCAGGTTGTGTGCAAGTTCACGTACTGTCCTTTTTACACCATCTTATCTTCTGCACCTCACAGTAGTCGAAAGGTTTTAGCGAGTTAGATGACATTCACGACATCGTTAATTAATGGACTGGTGTTAAACCCTTTGGGTTACTTTCCAAGGAGGACAGGACAGCATAAGAGTAAGAATCCCGGGCACACTCGTCCGTTGTCCCAAAGCGCAAGCTTCATAGCGTCAAGGAAACCAGAAGTCAGACTGATGGACTGAATTCTCGGTCGATTGGCTAACCCATTCGGCAAACGGAAAACAGGTAAAATGCCACCAGGTTGATTCACTTAACTAACCTCAAACGACCAGGAGGGGCAAAACAATGCCACAAAGACGAACATTATCGATCTCGGAACAGGATGAAATTACTGTCCAGTTGGGCGGATGATTTACTCAATCGGTTAATGTAAACCGTTCTTTGTGCGTGACAATTCTGTCCAATCATCTGATGCGCATAAAGTAGGAAAATGCTGATAGGGTGGTGATGATCACTAAAAAAATTCGAAGGTATACAAAAGCGAGGGCCTGTAGACGGCGACAGGCTTTCTAGTGTAACGGCCAAGCGTCTTATGGTGAAACGATGGGACATCCGAAACGTTCCACTTCTTGCGCCGATTTCGACAACTTCGGGTAGAAGGTGCAAGGACTATCCATTCAGCCCGTCCATTTCTCCATCCCTTCAACCCAAAACATCGTCTCTTCTCCTCTTGTTCAGCTGCAGCACCCTTTCGGTGCCTAAATGCCATGCCACCCGAAGGAAGCACGAGGGCTGGGATATTGCCAGGTTGCCCAAGCCAAAGCAGGGACCCAAAACATCAAATATGTGCGAGTTTTTGAATATGAGCACAAGTGCTGTTCGCGCCACAAGTCAGTCAAACAGGCATACTTTGGACAAGGTGAAGTAGACCAGAAGACTCACTCTCTCACGATTAGACCACACGTGGGGCGTTAGTCTGTGTCAGATTCACTGCATAAGAAACAACTTGGCATCTCAGCCCTTGGAAGCGAATTTAGACATTCGGCGATCAGAAAATTCTTCACTGTTACTACCTACGCATGTGCTGTCGCACTGGCAGTCATGCTGACCAACTATTCGGTACGCCAACGTTATCTGCCATCAGAAGGACGGCAGCCTTCGAAATTAAGGAGTCATTTGAATGTGTGCGTGTGTTTAACAGATAAACCCAATGTATAAACCATCGATCGTTCCCGTTGCATTTCCAAAAACTAGGATAAGATGTGATGTGTTGTGTCGGACACAACCTGTGTGCCGTATGTCATTGAGATAGTTTAACTTGTGAGACTGAACGTATCAGTTCCTCGCAAAACTGACGGCAAATTTTTATCCTGAAGTTTTTTGAAAGTAATGTGACAGCAAGCCTCATGAATGTGGTTCCTTTCACTGGTCTTCAAGATGCCCGGACGGCATCAATCCGGTGCACATTTCCCGTGGAATTTGCGCCATTTTCGAAGAACACGAGCCAAGAGAGACTCTGCAAACTAAAAGGACACAAACGATTTGATGACAGACGTAAGGGGGTTCACGGAATCAAGCGAAATTCAATAACTCACATTGATGAGGCTTTTGAAGGATTCACATGGATTTGTCGAACGGTTTTCAAACTGGAATATGAAAACACTTGAGAGTCCCTGAAAACTCGATGTTCACTGATCTCCTTTACGCACGCGAACTGAGAGACGACTTCTGGATATATATTGACAGGTGAACTAAATAAGGTTATTGGGTTCTTCCTCACCTAACAGCGTTTAGAAATGTCAGAACCCACGTTCCGCTCGTTACTGATAATACTTGTCACCCAATGAAGACCAGTGGAACAAAAGACGCAATGTTAATGTAGAAATTTTCCGCCAGCATCTCAGTTGCGTTGGTCTCCATGAATGGTCGATACCATACTATACTATATTACGTTACGCCACACTACACTACGGTACAGTATGCTATACTGTGCTATACCATCCTCTACTATACTGTACCATACTATTCTATATTGTGCTATATCATACCGTGCCGTACTCTAGTTGATTGTTAACAGCAGGGGCCTTATGTAAGTTTGTGCTATTTTCAGTCGTGTATGGCATTGTATCTTTTTACAGATAGCCGTCAAGCCGTTTCAGCTGTATCCCCCTTTCGGTGCCATACTGCCATGCAACCAGAAGGAAGCTCGAGGTCTGGAATACTGCCAAGTAGCCCAATCCCAAACAGGGGAAGTCGAGAGACAGAGGCCGGGTTCGAATCACGGACCTTCCGGTCAGCAAATTCGCCCTCTAACTACTGAGGTTGATCATATTTGAAGAAAAATACTTCTTCTGAAGGTGTAGAGGACTTGAAATCAACGTATCAGTCCAAAAATTAAATATAACAAAGGCTACTTAGAGCCTGGTAATAAACAAAAAGATCCCTGTCTAGTATATATAACAGTTAGACAGCATAGTCTACATGCATACATGGATCTTGTAACCAAATCCTCACGACAAGTTCTCCCAAGAAGCGGTTTTTCAAGACAGGATTTGTTGCATTCGGTTGACAATGGAGTCTACAAACAACAAGGGACAGCCGACCAAGTGATACTGAACCACGATCGATTAACAAGGGAGTTCATAAGTGAGTGGTAATCAACCAGCGCAAACTAGCGCTTGCATGCTTGTGTGTGTTGTGCATGTGTGTGGGTGTGTGTGCCCGAGTGCATAGACGGACGCGAATTCTTGTAAGTAAAAAAACAATGTAAGAAACAAACAGATAAAAGGGTTTATGAAATCAATTAGCCAATGGTAGGAAAGACGAGTGTAAACAAACGGAGTGTACTTGCAAGAAGTGGGAATTCGAGAAAGGATTTACCTACTTAAGAAGATGCTCACAAAGATTGTGATTCTAAATATTACTGGATATCCAGTGTGTGTGTGTGTGTGCCTGTAGACTAGAAGTGTCTTCTGAACCCACTGGAGCACTCCAAAGGCTTCTAGGCGTTTAGAACTGATCCCCTCACATTGGCAAAGCAGCAGGAGCTTCAAACTGAATTTATATGGTAACTTATCACTTCCGGTACAATGTTTCTCCTCTTCTTCAGCTTGTCCACAGGGGACCATAGTACAGTGATTTCCTTTCTGGTAAGACACCCTGAGGAATTTTCTCCACGGGACAGTTTCCTCGTGGAATGTAGCACTTGTTGGATTTACGTTGCATCGAGGTAATTGAAACTATGTGGTTTCGAGTGTTCTAAACTGATTTATGAATGTGTAAGTAAGTGTTCTGTTTTATTAGCTACACAAGCCCCAGATACTCAATAATTTCGCGTATTGTTAACTGAGACACGATTCGTTAGTAGTGTGTCCACCCTTCATTTCGTAACGAAGCTCTCAGGGACAGAACCGTTTTCTTTTCGGTCAGAGATTGTATGATACAAACAAAACCCGGAACCGTTATTAAGCCCCATACAATCAACAATGGGGAACAGTTTTGTGCTGCCGGGTGATTTGAAATCAACGTTCAATATTTTGCTCAGTCATTGGAATCCACACACTGCCATATAGGCTGAGGCTGACACAGTCAGTCGATTAAGAACTTCATTTCATCCCCACATAGAAGTGCGATGCAATCTTTCTTCTCATTGACCCACCTTTCTTGATTTCCCATAGTAAAAACCACATTTCCTTTTTATTGGCGGCTTGGTACTGATGAACGACACGAACTATGTGCGCTCACCCGTTCCTGCGTCTTCTAATTGTGTTGTTTCGGTTCAGTGATTAACACACACGTGGTTGGAGCTACATTTCCACATCGCAGCTATGACCTGTTTTAAGGAAGCACTCGCTTATTCACTTGTAGTCCACTCGCATAAGCTTATTGGTTAACGTGTTCGAGACTTTACGATGTCAGTTGTGACCGTCCACCACCAGTTATTGGTTCATTACACATGGAGATCGCTTGTGATGCTTCCTTAAAGCAGCCACTGAAAGAAGCGGAGAAAACATCTGTGTTAAATTGGCGAAAAAAACTAATTTAAACATTTATTTGGATTTAAAAGGAGATATTCAACGGAATCCCAGCCGAATCCCTCCTTTATGGTATTTCTCTTCAATCGATTTCGCTGCACGCAGACCACCTTCATGTTTCAGTGGGTACTATACACGAGAAGTCTCGAAGGAAACTATTCATTACGGTGTTGTCAAGGTGTTTTCAGCGACCTTCTGAGTAATGTTTCTTCTAGGCTGCATTCTTTGCTGAAGTTTGTGTTGCCACGTCTTGGCCCCAAGCGTGTTCTTCTAGGCAGCAGGCTTGAGTGATCTACTTCATGACTAAGTGACACAATGCCTATGCTGATTTCGAGATCAATAGGGGAGCGGAATGAAGTAGTGTCTGTCATCCAGTCAGAAGCATTCCTCAAGCAGAATACAGCTGCGTCAGTGCTTCACTGTCTTCTAAGGGATATGAGTTATTTTCTCACTACCAGGCCATCCACTTTGGTAGATGGCAGTGGAAAATCTTTCGGACTTCACTGTACGAACTAGGGAAGGTGCCCTCCAGAGCCCGTACTTCAGTGAGGAGTGCCAGATGAACCAGCTGCAATTTATTGCACTACGAAGTGATGAAGGTACTCTAAAATGGATGCTTTTAATGAGAGATGTGGCTGGCCTTACCTGAGGAAACGCATCTACTACGCATATGCAGTTCTCCAGTTCACACAGTCAGTGCCTGGCGACTGAAACCCACGATGAAATGCAAACAGAATGTAGTTTTGCTAAGTGTGCCACTGTGCGGCCTTCAGCGGTCTCCAGAAAGTCCTCTAGGAAGTACTTTTAGCACAGAATGTATGCCAGTTAGTCGTCTGGTTTCAGTGCAGCTCTGTAGCATGCATAAAAGGCAGATCCAGTGCCGCAGAAATTCGGCAGCCCGCAGAACATCACGATAAGAGACCAGGATCTATGCTGGCTGATTTACCATGACCCACGAAACCCTACATGGTTTTCGGGTAGAGAACACACACACACGCAAAGCCCCTCTCTCGCTTTTGCTCACAGTGCGAGACATTCAGCTGCGTGTGCACCAGATTGTCAGAGCCACTGTCTGAATCATCTCACATCTCGCATTCCTTCAATAGACCAGTCTAGTCATGACCACCTATCATCGGTTTTCTCCGTTTGGTTGCTTTGTTCTCTTACCCCACATGACTCTTGAAGAAAGCACCTAGTTTGACTTGTCCGTCTTGCCCACGTTTTGTACACCTGGATTGGGAGAGGGGTTTAAATTTGTCATGGTTTGAGACTTGGTTCGAATGGGAACAATCAGAATCTGAAAATTCATTTGGAAAATTTTAGGGATCTTTTCCAGCTAAGCCCCGCCACTAATGCAAAAAGTGCATGTGCGAAAAGTTAAGCCCCACCACATTTTGCCAGCTCCAATTTAATGTACGCACACAACCTTGACCTATTTTTGATGAAAACAATTCCTTATCCGCATCTAGGTTCATTTTGTGCAAAAATCTTCTCCGTTCGGACGTAAAACCGCAAATGAACTTTCTGACGCTTTCAACTCTCGTTCATGACAAGGAGACGGCAATACGTTTTTTGCAAAGCTACGGAGTGATCCGTCAGCAACGTTTATGCAACAATGGTCACCAAGTGACACTTTCAACTGTTTCTGACAGGTGGACGTGTAATGCCCGACAGTGTCGGCAAGAAATCGGTGTTCGAAAGGGAATTTGGCTGGAGCGGTCTAAGATGGAGTTTAGGACAGCAATTCTATTCATTTATTGCTGGTCCAACAATTCGGCGGCTTTTGCAGACTCCAACCGTTATCGCCGGCCCAGGTCTACACGTCGAGATCGATGAAACGCTAATATCTCGCCGGAAAAACGACGGAGGGCGAGTCCTTCCACAGCAGTGGATTTTCGGAGAGATCTGCCGGAAAACTAAAGAGATGTTCATGTATGTAGTGCCAGATCGAACTGCGGCCACTTTGATGGACACAATCCAGGCCTACTTCGCTCCCGGCTCAATCATCATTTCCGATATGTGGGCATCATACCAAGGAATTGAAACGATGATTGAGATGAATTATACTCATGAAACGGTTAATCATACCGAAAACTTTGTGGATCCGACGACTTGAGCTCACACACAAACTATCGAACTCTTTGGCACGTCTACAAGATGCAGCATAAACGCCAACGCGGCACATACCGATCTTTAGTGGACAGCTACTTGTGTGAGTTCGTTTGGAGGCAAAGGTACGGAAAAACGGACCTTTTCATGCAAATTATTAATGACATGTCCCAATTTCACCCTCTTCAATAAAAACTAAAAGTAGAAATTTCATATCCTCTTTTTTTGTAATCTTTTTTAGATGGCGGCGGTTAATTTTTTGACGAGGCTTATCTGGAAAAGATCCAATTTTAGGAAACCGATCCAACCCGATTAACCGTACGATCGGTAGATTGCTGTGACCTGTACTTTCCGATAGAACAGATAATTCGTCTGATTGTAGGTGGCTGTGGAGTTTGTAGAATTCACATTCACTTCACTCGCGTTAGAACGAATCCACACCTAAATTTATTGATCGAAAATTGATTGATTTCTTCCACTGCGGCCCTCTGACTGCACGTGTGGGGCACCGAGATTTATTGATCGTAAGGCTGACCGGCTTGGCGGACCATAGCCGATGGAGATGGAATAGACGAAATTTCGGAGTTGAAAGTACTGAGCCCCTACACAAATGGTGCCCTTTAAAATAGCATTCCATTGTCATTAAAGATGAATTGGGTGTCAGACATAGGTATGCAGATGGGGACGGATACTGTCGAGGATTCGACAGAAGGCGAAGATGCTGATGTGCACTTTTTCTGTTAGGGTTTCTACCGTGTGGGGGGTACAATCGGGTGGATGGAAGCACTTCAAGAATCTTGAATCATGAGTATGGTGAAACGTACTGAGTACTGCAGACGTATTGTGACGTAAGGAAAACGTGTTAACCTACCGATCGTCAGTACCACAAAAACGTCGTGCGTCTCGTATTCCACTTTTTGTCTCCGGCTTCGTTTTGGACTGAACCTACGTAAAATCAAGACTTTAGGCTAAGGAACAGTTTGAGTGCTCCAGAATGATGATTTTTCTTTAATTTATCGCAACAGTGCTCGTTGCTACTGTCAACTAGAGTTCCACCGAAAGCCTTGCGCCGTATTTCGTGCATTTCTGACCCCAGGCTCGGAGCTGATATGTCATCTCATTGTAGTCCAAAGTGAAACACCGATACTCAAGTTTGGTCACTCAGGACACAAGTGCATCGAGGTCGTTTGTCTCGTTGTTTTTCACAAGTCACCAACATGTCCTAATTTCTAATTTGTTTACGCAGATTGTTTATCCATTGTACATTTAGAATTAAGCAATACGTCGTGTGATGTGAATACACTTGAATTTATATGAAACGCAGTTGAAGGTGAAATGACGTAGAAGAATTAACAAACCCCTATGCGGCTCTAACTAATACAACCATGTGCACGGACAACGGGTCAAAGTCTTACATCGTGTGTGGTTTAATTCAGGAATTCTACGTGTTCACTTCACAAATGCAACATAATAAGCCATCGACCGGATAACTGTGATGCATTTTCAATCATACAGGTTACTTTCAAACTTCCACGTCCTCTACGTTTCCAGTTGTGATCCAAACCAAACTATCCTGATTATCAGCGCTCTAGATATCTCAATGGTCATGCTGCGAACTTATTGACCGTGGTTCGAACCCAAGCTCTGCCTCTCGACTGCTCCTGTCTAGGCTTGGGTAACCTGACACTATCTCGGTCCTCGTGTTTCCTTCCGTTGGCATGGCAGTTAGGCGCCCAAAAGGTGCTAGAGCTGAACGACCATCATTGTTATTATTAATATCATTTCCGTTTTTTTACCAGTTTATTAAATTGGTAGTGTTTTTGTAGAGTTAGCTCCGAACTATGCACTGATTCTTCTGAGTTATTCCACATCATTATCCACCTAAAATGTGGAAGTAATTCGCACCAGAAACTTCACATAAAAGTGCGATAAAACCCGTTCTAATAATGCTGAATTATTCCCGATCTAATCCGCACCAGAAACTTTACATAAAAGTGCGATAAAACCCGTTCTAATCATAAGACTTAATGTGGATCATTCTGACCTTGAAGACACTACGGATTATGTAACTAAGATTGAAAGTCTGTCTGTTTTCGGTACAGTCGGACAACTAGTTAGTTGCCTTCACGGATGTGAAAGTTAACCGCGTCAACTTCCAGCTAGAATCTGGCAGATTGAGATTTGCCAACGACATCGGCCATTTGAATCTGTTGCACTGTTTCTGCAACAAGATAATCGTGACTTGATTCGACAAACCGCACATTATTTCGTTTGATTCGGTGCAATTACGCGCTGGTGTTGGCTTGTTTCTCTGTGTAGCTGGAACGCCTATCCTTGTGGGGATGATCTTGAAGTAGACGCTTAAACGGTTACCTGTGTGCAAATCGTGATGGACCAGCAATATCCTCGCTGAAGTTATTCACGATGATATGGTTAGTGACACGACATGCAAAAGTATGGGACCGTTTGTTTCACTTATTGCGCAAAACAAGGTATGAACAAGTATGATATGGATTCACATTCTACTAGCTCCGCAAACATCCACAATTAATCAGAAATTGTCTGCCAGGGTTCGAGCGCCGGATCTGCCAGCCTGAGTGGGAATTCCTGATAGGCCGGTGAAGCGATCGAGAAAACCACGATACCTTCGAGGAGTCGGGCACATCAGTCATACTGCTCAAGCCCACCTGATCAGACGTGATAATTCACGTGCCAAGGTGAGGCAGTACTGACGCACTTCAGTTGTCCGGAGTAGAAACCGCTGCACTTCCAAGGATATGCACTGCTGATAAGGCCGAATGAGAGCAAAACTCGAGTCCGTTTGGTTTGGAATAATCTGAATAATTGTGCCAGGAAAAGAGGAGGACTGCTCAGCTCAGAGTAGTGTGAATGCAACTTCTACGCGTCGCGCAACCACAACGAATGAACAAATGACGCCACAAAAACCTTGCGAAAACGAATGAAGTAAGCTGGTGTGACGTCGCATTGCAAGCATTGATAATAGACAGAATGTTCCCAGTTCTTCGTTGCGTCATCCTCATCTGCAATGAAGATTGTGTTCATCCAGTACACTATGGCTCTTTTAGGATGCAGAAAGGCGGCTTACTGGTCACTGCAAAGGGAAATGCTCCACACCTCAGCTGTTGAATAGGTTCTATTCGCCGTCAATTTTCGGACAGAGCCTTTCCGCAAAATCTATGTGAAATAAGGGAGGACGTTTTTCAGTATTGAAATTCTCCTGCGATCAGGGGGAGTTTGTCGCCAATCTAGGGGAACTGGTTTCTTTATATTGAGTTTTTTTAAAGTAATTTTGTGAATTGAGCGATTGCGTACCGACCTACTTTTGATAAACCACTGATGTTGCTGAAAGCTCAAAGTCGGGCGACAGTAATCTTACTCAATTCATTTTTTTCAATTTATCAGCTTTAAACCATGTACCATAGACACAGTGGTGCCATTTGCTACAGTTTTGATCACCGGAAAGTGGGAGAGTGTGGGAAATACGGTCAAGCCTTGGAGGCCATGGCGTGTTCAGTTAGTTTGGGAACTTGGTAGCTAAGCGTTGAAGCGATAACTTTGACGCACTGACTGCGCGATTGGAACGTTTCTCCCAGTGTCAACAACCATTGGTGAGATGAGTCTCAGGGTCTTCATTCAGGGACGTGGCAGTTGCCGACCCGACTCAGTTTACTTGTTAGTGTTTTCTTACTTCGTTGCCAGGTCATACACTGTTCACCTCTCGATCGCTGCCACTCAGCACAGGGCTGGGGAAAAGAGCTCTGTGAGGCAGACGGTCTTCTGGCATGCGGAGTACATGTCCCAACCAGCCTAACCTATACCGTGTGAGTAATTCATCTACCATGAGAGAGTTTCTTCTTCCTAAGACCAACTGACGTACCTCAGCATTACTAGTCCGGTGTTCCCACCAGACGACAGTGCTTCGTATACTGATGGTCAAACACTGACATCTTTCGTATATCCTCTGCGCGTAAAGGCCACGTATCTGACCCATAAAGCAGTATGGATCGCACTGCTGCAGTGTAAACTCTGCCCTTGACAGACAAACTGGCGTCACGGAGCCATAGGTGTCGGAGGTTGGCAAATGCCGCCCTGGCCTTTCCGATTCGAGAAATAATCCCATTTCCAGCCAGTCCACCGGAACGTATACAGCTGCCCAGGTAAACAAATTTATCTACCACATCGATTGGCTCACCTGCAAGCACGAGGTGCGGGTTTGATCCCACCCAGTCTTGTAGCAGCACTTTACACTTTGCGGGTGTGAAGCGTACGTCAAGCCGTGCGGCAGAGTCATTCAGCTTATTTAAAATGGTTTGCATTTTTGAAGGATCTGAACCAAGGAGAGCGATATCGTCCGCATGCTCAGTGGCTGTGAGGGAACGTCCCTGGAGCATTTTGACTCCCGAGGTTTCGGAGGCAGGAAGAGAAATTTTAAGGGGCACATCAACAACGAAGTTGAAGAGGAAAGGTGAGATAGGGCCTTGTCATACACCACTGGACGTGGTGAACTCAGGCAAAAGCTTCCCGTATACTCGTACGCTCCCACAGGAGTTCGCATAAGTTGCCTCGTAAGGGATATAAATTTGCAAGGGACCCCTTTGATCGCCAGACACTGCCAAAGTTTCTAGCCGACGTTTGATGAACTAATGCTGTTGAAATTGCCGTGTCAGATCACAGTGATCTTTCTAAATAAATTGAGTTTCGAGTAACTGTTCACACTGTTCACGAGTAACTGTTCACTGTTCACTTACAATGTTCTCATTATGCTACCCTGAACAGCGGCAGTGAAGGGTTCGTACATGGAAATTGTGTCTCAAGCAAGGATACTCTTTGAAACTGGTAACCGTTCAGCCGCATCAGCTTGTCTTTTGGGACTTCACTGCGAGTTCATAGGTTGTTGCTTCGAAAGGATAACCAGCACTAGGCATCTAATTTTGTTTCCATTGGGTGAATCATCTCCAACCAGACTGTCAATTTCTGTGAGTTTTGCCGTTTAGCCGGACTGATATGCTTGCTGTTCTAGATTATCAAGAAGATATTTCCTCTAAAGAAGGAATCTTCTCGGACCACCAAATCTGTCTCCTTCAAAGCTAGTAATATTTCATGCTAACCGGGTTGCTAATTAGGAAGCAGAATGTTAAACACTGAAAAAAAGCTAAGATGATCTTCAATTTGAAAGCCACCATCTGATATCGTACGTTGAAGACCACTGGGTACCAGTGTCCCAGCTTATCGCCTCGCTAAATTCCTACTGTACGTTGTTTGATCCAAACTGTTCCTTGGAGCTAAAGTAAACGTTTCCAACGACAGTGCCAGGATGAGTTTCCGTCATTTCTTCTTAGCTTGTCTTCTCATGAGGAAGAAAACGTGTACATTGTTCTTCTACGGTTCATCTTGACCATAATGGTTGTAACTCTGCTTTAATGGGGAGGGGGCTTGAGAGTGGATTTTATGGCCTGTGAATTGAAGTGGATTGCAAGAAAACATGTGCTCTGAGACGTGAGTAAATATCACTCAACCAATAACTGATCGATATATTGGTCGGGTCGATAATATGATATTAGTGTCTACTAGTCTGGGTCGAAATGAAAACAAAAGCTTGTAGTGTAAAGATGATGACCACAGAAATACTCTGACAAAACAATCTCTGGTCTAGAAGGAACGACCTTTGTTTGCATACCGCTCAGATTGCTTATAGTGATTTTATGAGAGGGACACAAGATGAAATATTGTTTGAAAAATTCTAGGTGTTCATATTTCGCAAACTCAAGTGACTGGGAACAACAGGATCACATAGGTCAACTTTCAAACTGAGCAGAATACGGACAGGGCGCTCACTGCCTGGACAAAGTGTTTCTTGAGGTTGGTTAATGACCATATCCCTAATAATTCCTGTTTAGCAGTGAGACACATTCAGCTTTCTCTCCAGTCCGTTTTCTTGTTCTGCTTGCGTGATTACTGAATCGTTCGCAGTTACGCAAAGCAACTTAGCTAGAAACGACACATGAAAGCCTGTCCTAGCCCACTGTACTTTCTAGGCACGTTTCGAACTCACTTGATCTCGTGATTGGATTAAAGTAGAACTCCGTTTCGCGTATTTCTGTTCGCCTAATGTTTTGTAGTATTAGAGGAAGATATCCAACCACGCATTTCCAAACTCCTTCTGCGGTGGCGTCTACGATGGTTTGGGTGTCTGTTGCGCAGGAACGATGCCGAAATCATCAAACAAACTTTGACTCCTACACAATGTCAAGCATGGCGTTGTTGCCTCGGGGAACAACTGAAAGCCTGGCCCACTGCGGTCAAAAGCAAATTGGAACGGTTCGGTCTACCGACTCCCTCAATGGAGCCGACACCTAATGGCGGTTTGGGTAACCGGGAATTCAGTCTGGGTGAGCGAAGAGTTCAGCAACTCCAGACAGGGCTAACCACCCTGTGTGGTTTCAGTGTACCGGCTACTTTCAACAGTGTACACTACGAGTCATCTTACGCCTCCGCATCAGGAGAGACTCCTGAGGACCACGTGTGAGGAATGTGGCAAGCGTTGTAAATCGAAAGCTGGCTTGGTAGTCCACCGTCGAGGTCACGCCCACGAAAGTGATGGCACGAACCTGGTCGCCCAGTTAGCTTGAGTTGATTATTCTCGCCTTTTCCGACGAAGATTGGTCTGAGTCAACGCCACCGGCACGCACACCCCACCCAACATAATGCAGATAAGCTTGGATGAGCGAGGAATTCCGGTGTCCGCTGGTCCAATCACTCTCACGCCTGGCTAACAATCTGCATCTGTGTTGTGACATGCAAACCGCGCCGTTCGTGAGATTGAAGCAAAATTTTCTTGGTCCATCGGCTATCAGCGTGAAAACCAGGTTAAGTGCGCTCAACCGGCAAGCACAATTGAACGAATCGTCATCTGGTGGCCCTGACCAAACCATCCGTCAGACAGAGGCCTGTTCGTCAGAAGCTGATGACTATAGCGTCTGGTTTACACACGAAATGCGGCGTGTCACTCTTGGAATCCCATTCCGACAGTTTGCTCGCTAGTATTGACCTTCTGGTGTTTGCCCCACGGTTGCATTCTGACATCATGACACCGAAGCAAGTCCTGTCACTTCTGGATCTCCACACCTCCAAGGCATTTCCACACACCTGGAGTCTTGTCTCCCGACGCCGTCGTCACCTAGACCATTATGCGCCTCCCAACCGAAAGTAGATCAGCCAAGCCAACTACGCCACCATCCAGACCCTATACCACCAAAGAGGGACAGATGCAGCGTCTGCTGTGCTTGATGGATCATGGAAGGATCTGTACAAATGTAACTGGGGCCTACCTCTGGACGCCGAGGAGTATTGGAAACAGGTGCTTTCTGCTCCAAAACACTTGGATAGCTGGCTAAGTTGCGCAGCCAATTACAGGTGAGGAAGTCGACTGTGCGATCCGTTTAATGGGTCAGTCTTCCTCAGGTCTGGATAAACTCACGTTTAGGATGCTTCACCGACTCAATTCCAACGCCTTCACTGGGTATTTCAGCCTACTCTTATTAGCTGGGGGTTGTCCGCTGCATCTGTCTCATGCTCGTATTGCCCTATTTCCGAAGGTCCCAAATCCGACTTCACCGGGCCAACTGAGACCTATCTTCGTATTATCCACTCTTGTCCTATGCTTTCGCCGGAGTCGTAGATTGCAACCGCCCTCATTCCAGTTTGCATTTCTACATCGAGACGACTGTCTGCAATCTACATCGCTGTTACATGCCCTGCTTCGTCACTCTTCAGCGACTGCTTCTAACCTCAGCTTGACGTTTGTTGATATCTCGAAAGCGTTTGATTCGGCTTCGCATGACAATTGTCAGGCCTGCCGAGACGTTTGGAACACCGTAACCCAAAGTTCGATGTATCGCTCAGTCCTATGAGGATGCTGTAGCAGTTTCCGTAATTCCGGGGTCCACTGCCACAGAGGTGTGAGGCAAGGAGATCCACTCTCCCGATTATTGTTCATCATGGCAACGGATGAGGTTCTTGGAGTATCAATGTCGCAATTGGGGTACCAGTTCCGGGATGGTTTCGCCTTCACTGACGACTGGGTCGCATGTGAAGAAAGTAAGACTCACCTTAGAGAGAAGGTTGAAAATGTTGCAGCCGAGTTGGGAAGAGCTGGTATGAAGATCAACGCCCGAAAGACGAAAGCAGTGGTGATCTTTGGGGACAGGAAACATCGGGCGACAGTGGTCTCAGCCAAACATCTTTGCTTCACCGATGAACTCATTGATCCTGTGGGTCCGACAGGCCATGTGAAATATTTGGGCATCCCTTTACTCTCAAGGGGAAGGGAGACTGCAACCACCGACAAAAGCTGCTCAAACTGCTCGACGAGGTGACGCATTCCACATTATTGAATGGAGATCACAAGAAACTACCTGATACCGAGGCCACATGTTCGCTGTTGCTCGGCCAGGTGCACCGCAAGATGCTCAAAAGCTAGGACGTTTACATCAGGTAATGTATTCGTGGCTGGCTACGTCTACCGAAGGACACCCCGATCAGCCACATCCACGCCGGTAAACAACATGGGGCCTTGGTATCCCAAGTCTGAGTGCGATCATCCCGATGCAGCGGAGAACGCGTATGGAAAAGCTTCTATCTAGCCAGTGCTGAGTGCTACGCAATGTGGTCAATGCTTCCGCGTTTGCTAAGGTTATTGAAGATCTCAACCTTCCGACCGAGTCCATGATGCATGCATCAAGGAAGAGCTGGTGGCCGCTTGGGGCAGTAGTCTACACAACGGCTTTGACGGTCGCGGTATATGAGAGTTAGTCGGTTCGCCTCTCTCGAATCGGTGGCTTGTGTTTTAAGCAAAAGTGTCTCGTCGGATACTTATCCGAGGTGTCCAGGTCCGGTGAAGACTGCTTAGGATGATAGTTAGGAGCGCCAGGCGTTGTCGTAGTGGTCATACGTCTTCTGTCGAGGAAACTGCGTCCAGCTGGAGAGTTTGGTGCATATTCTGCAGTCCTGCTGGATCACGCACAATACTAGGTGTACTCGTAAACATCGAGTCGTAAGGGTACTCGTCAAACGTCTCCGCCGTCTGGGATACACCACATTCGAGGATTTGAGAGCATATACGTCGTCGTCTTTCATCAAGCCTGTTCAGGAGCGCCGAGCAACTTGACAGACGTAACCATAGTCTCGGATGGGCGAGGAGTGACTGTGGAATGAGATGAAGCAGAAATATGGTGCTGATGATTGTTCCACCATCGACTATCTCAGCCCTAGATGCAATCGATGGTGATGTCGACTTTTTGTCCCACCAACTGATGGTTATTTCATATCGAGGAATCTGCTTTCCTCAATTCACCAAGGCTGTTATTGGATTCTAAGGTCACAATAAGTGACTTGTGTTTGCTTGCCATTGTGGGCTCTCTACGTACGACACTTTTATGCGTGGCACATGGCGTTGAGTGTACATTCTTGCCATTGACTCTCACACCAGACGCAGTACGACGGACACTTTGCGCCTGATGTGCGAGTCTTGAATGTGCTAGTGCTTGCCGCGCCGTGAAGAGCATTAGGCATTGCTCGTTCTTTCTTCGGTTGTTAGTTCTTATACGCGTGTTTCCATACCAGACATGCTTACATTCGTTGGGATTCATCTTGTCTGACTGGAACTGTTGGTGGCAAACTTTCGAATGGCTCTTTTCCTTCGTTCTAGCTGGTAGTTTCCTGTACACCCTTTCACATCTAAGTTTGCGATCATACCTTTCAAAAATAAACGATAATAGTAAGTAAGTAAGTAAGTAAGTAAGTAAGCAAGCAAGCAAGCAAGTAAGTAAGTAAGTAAGTAGGTAAGTAAGTAAGTGAGTAAGTAAGTGAGTAAGTAAGTAAGTAAGTAGGTAAGTAAGTAAGTGAGTAAGTAAGTGAGTAAGTAAGTAAGTAAGTAAGTAAGCAAGCAAGCAAGTAAGTAAGTAAGTAAGTAGGTAAGTAAGTAAGTGAGTAAGTAAGTGAGTAAGTAAGTAAGTAAGTAGGTAAGTAAGTAAGTAAGTAAGTAAGCAAGCAAGCAAGCAAGTAAGTAAGTAAGTAAGTAAGGAAAGAAGGAAGGAAGGAAGGGAGGAAGTGAGCAAGTACAAATTGGTATGTGGACGTTCCAGGGTAGCTTGTTACGATCGGACTTGGTCATGCAGTGATAGGTTAGAATACTCCATTATGATGCCATAACGAAGTCCTAATACACTCTACGGCGGCTGTTTGATCACACCAAAAACTTGTGATGTGTGGTTGTGTTTCTCACTTGAGAATCATGCACGCGATCAACTGTCACCAAGCCACTGCCGGTCAGAGTATCGCTCAGTGTAGCCCACAATTGTGAAAGCACACGAATTCCTCGGTTGAGCCCGAAAGGTCCAACCCCACCGCCAACGGAAGATAACCAAGCCGTGCCATAGGCTTGGCTGCGTTGATCAGCGTTGCAGCGTACGCAACAGCAAAGGCTGCGTAAGATCTTGGGGGCTTCAGAACCCAAGGTTTTTTCAGCTAACTGGTCCAGTACTTTTTGAACGGACAAGTACTGACAATGTTCTGGCTACTCTGTCATGAGGCACCAGTGTATTTGTGTCTAGTTTCAACTGAAAAAGTATTCTGATGGTGTTTAAACTCACTGCAGATATCCGATTTTCGGGAAAAGTTGAGCAGTTCAGTACGGTTAGCATTGAAATTCGAAAGCATCCGGGCGTTTTAAATCTAAAATTCAAGAATAACTTGATCGTTCTGTTGTTCTTGTGCTGAAGAGACAATGGTCAGTGGACTAACATGGCTTAACGCGTACAAAAGTGGATGAACTCTGGACAAATTACTTATTCAGTCTGATGTCAATAAGCCGATTCAAGTGAAGGAGAGATTTACTCTCCTCGGTAGCAAGTATGTGCGGTAAGGAGGTTGTGAAGTTTCCAGTCTGAGTATATGCATAATGCACTACTCATAAGGTTGCTGAAAATTCTTCGACAGCCCACGACCGGTTTCGCCCTTGTTGGGGCTCATCAGGTAGGCGCAGTCCCCGAGTTTCCGTCAATCTTATGTTCTACTTGAAGCCAAATTGGACTGTTTTCGATAAATACACTCATTTGCAAATCAATTTGGTTTTGCGAGAGACTCACCTGGAACCGAGCTGAATCTCCCGTTTGTGATGTTTCCAATCTGAGCATTGAGTGACGAGCGGTCCTAACGATCTCAACAGAGAAGGACGTTCGGGATAATCCGCTCGACCAGATGTTTGCTAGAGACACACAAAAGATCTCATCCCTGGCTAGCGGTTGCAACTGCACACCAGATAACGGGGAAATGCGCTGTTGATGGGCCAAAACGAATGACTGACAGCACTCCTCCTACTAGGGTAGATGCTGCAGAAGGTCATATCCAAAAGTGGACATGTCCGTGGTTAGTCAGCACAGTCGAAACCTGAAGGGTCAAAGAGAAAGATCAGATAAAAGTCGTTTGGGTATCAGGGAGAACAGTCTGTTCGATGTTGTTATAGACACAAGCATTCACTGCTGGACAAAAATAAATCTTAGGTCAGGCGTTACCCAAAAAATACTTGTAAGTTGGGGCTAGTTGGTAAAAGGTGGGAGTAGATGCGTATTGTCAAAAAGTCCGACGAATTTCCACTGCGTACCAATACAGAGATTATGTACGGTGGACCGCAGATATGACACCTGCTGATCAGAGGTGTGTCTGCTTGCTCTTAGCGCATAGGACACCCACGTGCAACACAGTGAGTCCTCGCTGGAACCATGCGAACATGTTTTTTGAAGCATCCGTATACTCACTGATTTTGCCGATTCACTGTATATGTGCTCAGAGGACTTTCCTGCTGGATAAAACAGGCGCACACATTCTGCATAGCCTAGGAACGGCCGTCTGTATTCCGGGGAACCGAAGGTATAACGAGGACTGTAGTGGGCTGAAGTTCCGTGAAAGCCAGCGGACACCTGTACGCAAGATTGGTTTCATTAGCGATGCCGGTATAGAGAGGATACATGGTGATTTTGGTGAGATATCCGCACCACAGCTGACCGGCGATGGGGATAGTGACAACAAATTTTCCGTTCTTTGCGGAACAGGATTTATTGCAGTGACTCACGAGTGAGGAGTGCTGGGTAGTAACACGAATCCGTCTTAAGTAGTGACCGGAAGTTACTTGCTCCTTGTCATTTTGAGGATGTGATTGATGACTTTACTATGCTCAGAATAGTGGACAATTCCAACTTTTGCTGTACAACGACCGGTTAGTCTTGTTGTTTCACCGACTACGCAACAAGTATGGGTCTACCGTCAAGACCCAATCATTGGGCATTCTCGTTTGAAACGTGAAAAAATTCAGACATAAAGGATATTTTACGACATTCTATCAAAAAATCGTCAAAGCAGCATCTAAGAGCCTGTGATTGATGTTCACCATTCCCGTCCCCATACGCACCAGATGACTCATCGCATGAGTCATACGTATTGTCAACATGCTAATCTCGCGACGCCATATCACCAGGCTCTGGGGTACATAAATATCACACGCTGTTTTGTTGGGAGACTAGGTGTCACCAGAATCAGGAGGAGAGAAACAACCCAAAAACGCCTTGGATACAGTTTTCATTCTAGTAACTTAGACACTGTTAAGCTAATCGCAATGAAGGTCAACAAGGGCCTTATCGGGAAACTCAAAATCAAAAGATACGTCACCATAAGTAATCCGGATTCGAACTAAGGCGCCATGAAGAAAGAGGGAATTTTTCACTCTCACATGAGAACAGCCTCTCGCACTTTTCAGGTTTCCGACGGTATATTTGAATTACACATTCAACAGTAGAAGTGACAGACAAATTGAAGCCGTGGTTCAGGAGAAACGGTGACAGCTATTCACAAACGGACGGTGTAGCACAAAGCACCGATGTCTAGAAAAAAAGCACTTGGAAATATCTCCGCTACCTGATAGTACATCAAGAGTCGCAATGGCTTTGAACAAGTTTAAATGCTTGCCTGATTTGCGTGAAGGCTTTTTATCAAGCCATGTATGTTTCACTACTTCAATGAGGCTATCACGTGTCATCTTATTTCGCGAAAAATCGCAGCCACTACGCATCCTGTACAGGGATTTCACTGAATGGATGTCTACGAAAAGTTTTCCGGGACAGTAAATGCCAGTAAAATGGCAATCCTTCGATGTTTGTGCGCAGTTCGTTGTTTTTCATCATCGTCATCATCATCATCATCATCATCATCATCATCATCATCATCATCATCAGCAGCAGCAGCAGCAGCATAACGTCAGTGGTCAGCACTGACGATTCACTTCCGTATTACCATGATTTATTTCAAAGCCTTAGTGTGAAGAAAAGAATAATGATGGACAGGGAAGGGACTTGGTGTTAGCTTACTACATTCATTCCGAGGTGCCTATACCTCCAGACACCCATTTTGGGCATCCCGGATAGAAACTAACAACAAGATCGCCACTGACATCGGTTGGTAGCCATACCTTGCAGCGTACCAACCAAGCACATTGAGGATCACGTGATCCTTATCCTGGAAGGCGAGTGGCACCGAGAGCACCCAGACTTTTCGTGATCTATTTCATAGTCTTCTGCAGATCAAAGGTTGGCCACCTCTCTGTTTCCACCACCCTGAATTGAGAACGGAAATTAGCACTCTCTTCGACAAACGATGGTTCGGTATGCGCAATACATGGCTCAACCACCACAAATTCTGGTGCTGCAGACATCCTCCGATGGAAGCCTCCGTTGCACAACCGGACAGTCGCTTTTTGACTGCCGACGCCAACCCACAGGAGCCATGGTTCTGACACAACTGTTATCGAAGACCTGAAGAAATCTCAGTTCCGCTGTTCGAACAGGCTAAATCTCATAGTCATACAACAAAATAACCCGTACTTTATCTTATTACACACGTCTCTTGAGATTCAGCGATATACCGATTTGACGCCATAGGTGTGCCAAATTAGCAAATTCAACCCAAGCTTTGCAAATTCGTTCATTGTCCTCGTCTGTCACACTACAATCAGAACTAATACAACCTCCAAGATATGTAAAACGCTCCATAACTTCCAGTACCTCTCCCTGGATTGTAAGTGGCGTGTTCAGTGACTGCATGTCAAGCAGCATGACCTTACACCCTGTGGTGTAAAGTGCATACTAAAGGACGACTTTGGTCAGTTCATCCATAGACACTTGCGCCTTCTACTCTTCAAAGGCAACGATATGGTCTGCATATTCCAGATCAACAAGGTTTTCGTCACAGGCTATTTGAACACCGGGGTTTTGGAGACCTTCCAACATTTGTCTCATGATTTCATCGATCACGAAGTTAAACAGGAATGAGGAGAGTGGGCATCCCTGACGGACGCCACTTTGTGTACGGAAGCTTTTAGAGAGCTCTCCATATACTCTCACACGTCCAGAAGTCTGAGAATACAAAGATCGTATTGTGTTCACAAACTTCCGGGGCATTCCTTGGTGGGCAAGCGTGTCAAGCAGAACAGACAGGTCAACCGAGTCAAATGCGCCTTGGAAATCCAGGAACACTATAATTGTGGGTCGCTTATACGTATGGCGTTGTTCTAGCACCTGACGGAGTGTGAAGCTTTGTTCAACACAACCCTTACCAGGCCGGTATCCCGCTTGCCGCTCTGGAGACAGTTTTTCAAGGGGCGCCGTAAGGCGACGAAGCACAAGTGACGCCAACAATCTCGTTACGACCGGGGTCAAGCTGATCCCCTGTGGTTACCACACTCACTCCGAGTCCCTTTTTCGAAAATGGGCACTATCACCGACTCTCCCTAGTTGTCTGGGACAGACTCCTTTTTCTTATTGTGCACAAACAGTCCAAACAAGCACTGACTGAGGATTTCACCCCCTATCGTTGAACAATGCGGGTGGGGGGTTATCCGGTTGCGCTTGAGAGAGCATATGTAGTCATAACCCTCGGGGGTCGTAGGTAGTTCCTGGTTCACCGTCCAGGGTTTTAAGTTATCTACAGGCTCCAGATGAGGGAAGCGGGTCGTTACAAGATAGTGTTATTCATGGAGATTGGATTGGAATGCTGTTCCGATTTAATATCAGAGATGTCTGTACTTGACAGAACTCCCTGCTTACGAAGTTGCTGAAAACTCTTCGACAGGCCACCAGCGGCCCAATTCGTGGGGCGCATTAAGTAGGCGCGATCCCCAACTAAACGATTCTTTAAGGTGGGGATGGGGGGCTAAAACTTGATAGAAGTGTCTATAGTGATTCGAACCACAGGAAAATCTTGAGATTCGAATGGAAGGACCATGATTACTGGCGAGAATGGAATTGCCTTCCAACGCCCAGAGTGGATTGGAATAGTGTGGTAAAAACTGGGATGGAAGTTGTCGTGTAAAATAAGTGCAGTTTAGCAAACAGAAAACAGCAAACAGATCCTGGTTTCAACCCGTACAGCGTGATATGTCCATGCATTCTTTCCTTGTTTTTTTATCAAAAGAAAAGCCGTAGCTTCACAGAACACGTCACTCACAAGGTAACCGAAAACTCTTCGATAACCAGTTTCACCCTTCTTGGAGCTCATCAGGTAGGCGCAGTCCTCGAGTTTCCGTCAAACGTATTGTCTACTTGGATGCGATTCACGAACTGCATTCATGAGCACTTTAATCTGGTTGTAACGTAAGGTTCAACTGCGAAATTTCGTATACCGTCCAAAATGAGGCATGAGTCGGCCCAGTGCATTGAACAGGACGTTCATAAAATAGAACTTGAGCTGGGTCCAATTAAGCCTGTCGTCAAAACCGAATTCGTCGGCAAATGAGGGTATTTTGACATCCATGCTGTTCTTTGCGTATTGTGTCATGTTCGTCTGGAGAGCCCGGTAGAATTGATCCACACAGTTCTTGTTTCAAAAACTAAGCGTCAGGAGTTGACAGGTTAACACTAGATCCCGAGAAAACCCACAGGATGACCCGTGTTGTTCACCGTTATTTCGTGACATGGAAGTAAGTAATTTTCCGCCTGCAGACAACAAAAATCGAATTTGTCCTTTATTCAAGAACCTTAATTTGTTCAGCTGGTGCGAAAATATCAAAAACGGAAAGATGCATTGGACGGAAATAGTAGATCACCTGATGGTGCTGGTTTCTCCACGCAAACACATACATACATGCATACACACATACAAACATACGGAAAGACAGCTAACTAGATAGACAGACAGATAGGTAGACAGACATACAGACAACGGATAGACAGACAGAGAGACGGATAGATAGACAGACAGACATACTGAGACACATACATGTATACATACACACACGTACATACAAACAAACAAACGTACAATGAGTAGGCAGAGGGATGAGATATTCGAACAGCACAATGTCATGTTCCACGCTTCTGCAGTCATTCAAAACTGGTTTCTCTTCCGTCTCGTAAAGATGTTAAAACGAACAACTCATGGTCTTGATCTCCATCTGATTAAAACTCTCCTGAACATACTAGCACAACGGGTGTGGGAAGGTGCAACTGTCTGTCTATGTTGCCCAAACTGAGTTGGTGTTTCCTCAGAAAAGGGAATGGTGAGATGTCAAATGGCATGTTACGAACATATTGTGTAAAAATAGAGCAAAACGATCTTTAGGGGTTTTGGAACGAAATGATGTGTGTGTGTGTGTGCGCGTGCGTGGGTATGTGTGTGTGGACAAGCCAGCACCATCAGGTGATCATTTATTAGCCTCGCGCCATTTGATCAAGGCAATGTTTCCGTAAATTGTTGGTTTGATTTTTACTGAAATTTATCACTTCCGAAGGAAACCGTCAGCTGCAGCTCAAGTTTGAATGCGTTTTGACGTTTGATTAGCCCACACAGTATAGTTACATGAGATGTTTGTTAAGGCCTTTCCTGGTACACTGGTCACGATTAATTTACAGCGCCCTACCAAACTTGACAGATAGTAGGATGTCAAAAAAGTCTACATGTATCACCCATCAGAATAGTTATTCTAGAGTTAGTGTGTTATTTCCTAGCCGCAGCAGCTTTTTGGTGATCCTTGTCATCTACCGGCTAAAGCTGACTGCCCGGTTGACAGAGCATGCAATCACAGGGGTGTTTGGGTCGTAGGAGAATTCTTCCTTGTTCTCCTGTGGCGCTAACTTCTATCTACACGCATGCTCTCAGGCAACAGCTCCAATTACGCTCCGACATTTGGCCCAAGAAAGTCAAGGGAAGAAGGAATGTGTCTTATCAGTAACTGAAGTACCCTACCAGCGTACCTGCGAGCGTTCACCGAGAGTATACGAATGGATGAATAGATGAATTTCGATAGAGTAACCAAGCCAAATGCCAAGTTATTCACACAGAACTTTCTTGGAATTTGAAGAAACCGCTTAGTTACTGAAAAGGGGCCGGTTAATTCTTGTTTCTATGTAACCCAATGCAACGGATGTAGAAGGAAGAACTACAAGGTTGAACACATCTCATTCTACTGTATATCAGGGAAATTCGCCCACCCGTTTGGCTGAAACCGCGTGAACAAACGGTGGTTCGACAAATGTATTCCGAATGTTCTTCTGCCGACAAAGTGCTAATAGGAAGTTCTGCATGAATGAATACATTTCACGACATTGGTGCAAACATGAATTCCTATTAAAGAGAATGTTACGTCTTTGACTTCCGATTGTCTGGATTTGTTTTCAGACGTTTCCTCACCATTCACGACGAATGCGTCAGTGAGATGTCGTGTCACGAGACGATGTCGGTAAAAGGTGAACTACACCACACGATGACGCAAAATTCATACCCACCGTGGTTGGCGACGGAGCGTTTGTAATGCAAAAGCCTAGCTCAGCGCACGACCTAACCTGTGTTTTACTGGCCATCTTCTCAGTTAATTAGCTAGTGTGCAGTTTAGTTCAGAATTCCTATGGTTTGCTGATGCAGCACTAAGTTTACGGAAAGTGGCTAATTCAGGAAATAGCTCCCGGTCATTGGTTAGCCTTGCCATGCAGTTGTTACCTTAAAGTGACACCTTCTTTCAAACGTCTCTCTGTTCCGCCAAACTGGGTCTTCAAATTTCTCCTGGAAGTGTGAATACAACGGTGCGTTTTCGCACGATATTCCGGATTCGTTTGGCTCTCGCATCAGGCGCTTCGCCGTCTACCTAGGCATATGAACGAAATGGAAAGCTGTTTCTACACCCACAAATCCGGCTCCCATTTGCGGATGCTAATGGCCCCAGGAAATTCCCTTTTCAAATTTAATAATTCTGCCAATTTGTTGTACGTACCTGATTAGAACTAGATCAGGACCATCGCTGAAAAATTGTGTTGTTAAATTTCCATCTTCCACTTCGTTAGGGAATAGGGCTGCTTTATTGCGACAAATACACTCATTTGCAAATCAACTTGGTTTTCACGGGAGACTTAAGTGAATCACTCGTTTATGATGTTCTTCAACTGAATGTGCTGCACACAGGCCGTCTCATTTTTCAGTTGGTACGATATTCGAGATATCGCAGTATAGTTTCATGGAAACTTAAATGGGTTCCAAGTGAGTCTCTCGCAATACCAGATTTGTTTGCAAGTGTGTGTAGTCCGCTAATTTCATGCAATTTGGGTTCAAGTAGAACATAAGTTTGACGGAAACTCGGGGACTACGCCTACCCAATGAGCCCCAAGAAGGGCGAAACCGGTTGTGGGCAGTGTTTTCAGCAACCTCGTGAGTAGTTTCCTTTATGAAAAAAGGATGCTTTATGTTTTTAAATTTTAATTGACTAGGCGTCTTGAAAAGTCGCACCATTCTTATTGGTTATGTGGTGTGTTGATTTGATTGGCTGCTGACGTGAAGGTAATCGATGGTTGTTGAAATCAACAAGTGTGACATCATGAATCCTAAAAACACCATAAACGACTGATTCAGCTGGGTTTCAGGCGGGTCTCTCGCAAAACCGAATTTGTTTGCACATGAGCTAATTTCACTAATTTCGTGCAATTTGGGTTCAATTAGAACATAAGATTGACGGAAACCCGGGAATCCTGCCTACCTGATAAGCCTCTAGAAGGGTGAAACCGGCTGTGGGCTGTCGAAGAATTTTCAGCAACCTAATGAGTAGTGTATTACGCCTATTTGACCTCGTTTGTTTGTTTGTCGACCGATCGGGAAACGCAAAGTCGGACCAACCGCGACTAACTATAGACACGTCAGTCAAGTTACCTGATTCGGTTGCCAAACCTACGAATCGCAATAAACAGGGAACACTAAACAATTTTGAACTCACGAAGTGAACTTTGAAAAAGGATCAACGTGACCTCGTATCAGATGCTGTTGTCTGCCGTGATAGTACTGAACCGTTTGGCTCACCTACCGAGTTGGCGATGTGCGAGTGATTACCGCCCATCCTCACTTTAGACCCTCTTATGGTGAGCAGAATATACCATTGATGTCCAACTGAGAGCCCCAGTATTTTTGACAGATGCGGATCCCCACAGCATCGGGTCCACTCAGACAATTTCTCAGGGACGTTTCTATTCAAACAGCTGGCTCGATTTTTGTCCGACAGTTTCATTTAGCAATTTTTGGGCATGTGAATCGCCATTTGATTTGGAAATGACCGAAATCTAAAGCTGACATGAGTGAATCAAGAGTGTGTCGGGAAATGGTATGACTTGGTTGGGCATGTCCTTTCTTGTTAGCATTACATTGAGTTCTGCTCGTCTGAAGACACTGTTGGAACTTATGGTGATAGACTACCGTTCACCATGACTTGTGCGGCAAAAACGGCATAGTGAGAGAAACTTTGCAAGCGTGATAAAATGACCACCTAGTTGCTACCCGTTCCACTTTGAAACTATGGGCAAATCTCTCATCAAATGTTGTCAACTTTTACATAGGCTTCAATAGTCAATTGGTGACCTTGGTTGCAATGAATACATCCTAACAGTGCCTTTTGAAGAGAGTAGCTTACCTCATTGTCCGATGGCAAGGTGGGGTAGTACTGCTCCCACATGAACCATGAATCTGAGCATTAATATTTCTTTCGACAGGGTTTAGAAATGAGCAGCAGGGAAGTACACATCTCCAAGAACATCGAGAATGGGGAGCTGGGAATGTCCTCTGTCAGGACGAAATGAGACGAAGGGTGACTGATTGTGAACACAGAATGTCATCATATGGTAGGCTTAGAAATGTGCGCTGATTTTACCTCACTCAAAGAACGTGATGCCGTGCTGATTGCCTGGAAACCTGGCTAATTCGGTCACATCGAAGAGCTGGTCGTATTATGGGGGTGCGTAGACAGTCTCGCGCTGCAAAAGGAGTCGTTACATGGCGTGGATGACGTTAGATCAAGAGGACAATGTATCGTAATTCTTCCGGATAACCTTTCACCCCATAGGTACCAAGTCCTAGTCATTAATTTCGGAATGACCGTGCAAAGTAACAAAATAGACAAGTTCCATCATGCTGAACAGCTTACATTTTGTCTTCAGAGACTCAGAATGCCACATGTACCAGCAAACCCTGTTAAGCGCAACAATCATTCACGTGAAAACTCCGGGAAAATCTCGGTTTATTACGGTTTTTATTCGTGTACAAAGTTCGTGTTTGGCCTCTGTTCCAAAAATTGCACTGATTGTTCGAATGTGGTTGACTACGATTGGCCCATTATCGGATTGATTAGGCAGTGGCTTGTGTCCATCGAACATCGAAGTTTTGTGATTGTTTTAATGCAGTTTTGAGGACAAATGAAACTTGATGACTGAATAACTTTGGACTGAGTTTACACTTGATTTTATACACTGGAAGACTCCAACGACTGTGGATGAGAACCTAAGTGTGGTTGGTTCTAACGAGACGACAAACGGCCTTAGACCGTGTTGGGTTCCTATGAAATGAGGGACAGTCTAAGAACGAGAATACCTGTCTGACGTTCAGGCTTATCAGGGCCACGTTACCCCGGAGGTTATTGTATAAACACCTGTCCTGCTCAAAACATCTATAGTTCCTGGTTTTCCTTATAAGAATACCATCTCAGGTAATTGGCATCTTCATTGATCCCACTGAACTGAGTACAACCTATCTAAGTAAGTTTCGCTTTCAGGTCAAGTCAAATCAAGCCAAGTTACGTCGAGTTGAGTCAGGTTGAGTCGATTCGGGTCAAGTAAGTTAGTTCGCATTCTGTGACGAATTTCCAGGATGCAGAATTACAACGTCTTCGCATGAAAATTCAATTTTTTACGTTAGGAAACATTCATTGGAGTATACACTAATGAATGCTTTATACAGGTAGGTGCGACGTGAGGTTGTCAGACAGTGCAGAGGGTTTGAACAGAAAAATAGACATTCAAGGAATACAGAATTATGAAGGTTCTTGTAATGAGCACCTTAGACAAACACGGTTCTAGTGACTGACTAGTGAGAACGTTGAACAAGGTTCGAAAGAATTGCTTGGCGGAAGCTGGACCAGACATGATGAGGATTGCTCACTATAAAGTCGTTGAGACTGCGCCATAGCTACAGAGTTGTCTTAGCGATTTGACGTTCAGGAAGTAACCGTTCCCATGGGTTCCTCGGGAAAGGACAAAGGGACAATGAGCGTATTGAGGAAGGGTGCAGGTAATGGAAAACATATAAATGCGATTGAAGGGAACAGTAAGCGTTTTCAATCTCGTTACAAAGCGCTAGAAGGCAAGCTGTATTAAAAACAACTTGGAGATGGGGGGGGGACCAACCAAGATTACTTGACAGAGTCACGCCTAAACACTTTACACTAGGAAAAAGGGGGAAGAGGAGCAATGAAAACAGTGAGGGACTGATGGCCACCAACTCTCAATCATTGTACTGTTGACCGGAAATGAGAGAGAAGCGGACACTGAAGGTGAGGAAACGTTGTTCATCTACACGTTCATCAACACAGTCTGTGACTGCAGATGGGCGGGACACCACCGTTTGTCATCAGTGAAAAAGAAGGGCGACGGTCCGCGCTTCTAAGTGGTGCGCGCTTTGTGAATTAGCCTTTAATTAAGTTGGTGAGGTTCTGTTCATCGGCTGCGTCGGGCAAAGGCTGCAGTTGCCACAAGTACCAGTGTAATCAGTGAACAACAACCGAAATGATGGAGAGAAACAGAGCCAATGGTGTATAGTGTAGACATGGCTAGAGCGGTGCAAACGTGTACTAGCTTTGGCCCGACAACTCAACTCCGATTGGACTAAGGTGTACTCTTTCAAACAGCTTTGGAAGGTAAGTTCCATCGGCCTAAAATTTCCCATCTCTTCCTCTGGTATCGATGTTACCTCAGCGACTCTTGAGCGGTGAGTAGCTTTTCGACACAAAGACAGTAAGTGAACAGAGTAGGTGTTCGTTCTGTGAGGATATCAGTAGATTTTTGGGTACGGAGATGTTTGGAACCAGATGACTTACTTGACTTTACTTGCCATTGGTCCTTATACACTTCTGACGCTGTGCTACACGTCAAAGCACGTAAGGCTCAACTGCAAAATTTCGTGACAGCAAGTGCAATGGTTTGCCGGTTGAATTCCTCGAGGTCAAGGCCAGAAGTACATAAATTTGACCCATCACCGCCCCCGTCGTTTCAACACCGCTTGCTGCCCGACAGCTTTCGCTGCCGAGACCTACATTGATCGGTTCTACTGAGGCTCACATGAGATCTCCGATCCTTCAGTGCCTCTCTATTTATGAGTGGCCTATTTTTTCCTCCATAGCCGTTCAGAGATTGGACAAGACATCCTGTCAGCGCTTGTGTCGATGATTTCTGGAGGCCAGAGAGGTCCAAGAGAGTCAGGTGCTGGTGATATGTTGAACGGCAGGGGCTAAGGAAATTAAAAAAATAGCGCCAGAAAACTTCATTTCAACTTGTGGTACGTTTGTCTAGGAAGACGTCTTCGGGACCAAGGGTGGAGCGTATGGAATGCACAGTGAAAATACTGCAGATACTGTGATTAGACACATCCCAGCCATGTAAGAAAATCCACCCTTTCGCCTTGGCCAGTCGCCAGAGACCACATAAAAAGACCCATCCAAAAGAGTTATGATGACACTGTAAGGGTAGTCAGCAAATTCACCTATTCAAGAAACTGGATTACCAAGCGTAATATATAAGACTGTGAGAGTAACTGATTGATATGAAGCCGGGGGTTATAATCCAGAGCGAAGCAACCGATGTTTTTCGTCGAATCGGTCATGCGTGAAATGAAATCAACCTGTTCTCACATAATTCACAACATCAGTTTCTCTGTTACTCCAGCTGACAAGGTGGTCACGAAGAAACCGATCATGACCCACCAGCTGGGTGGGCCATGAATGCAGCCGGCTTTCTCGAAGCGCTACAACCGAGTTTCTCTGCATTGTCTACGGGACAGAACTTCGGACAAGTGTACGACGCTTCCTGATAGATATGGAGATTACCGCAGGAATTTGTGTTATTTTCAAACACAATTTTCCAACCAATGCGATATCTCGTATTCTATCCAACAGGCTCGAAGACCGGTCACACGGTGACCGAATTCTTTCGTCGGATGAGCGGAAAAAAATAAGAATTTAAAATAACTGTTGCTGTGAGTGGGAATCACAGCCTCGAACGCGATAGGAGGGGACTCAAAACTCAGTTAAAGTGGAATATGAAGTGATCCGTCGCAAACGTTTGAGGACCAGTGCCAAAGGTGTAGAGCACGGCCAGTTAGAAGGCATCCGAAAACTTGAAAGCATCTTACCGATTGGTCGCCATCCTACTAGGTTCCATCACGATGTAGCTACTCTGCACCATGAACTAGGTATCCGTCAGTCTTGACCCTGCTTTCCCTGTGACCGATCGACAGCGCTGGAAGAGGTTGTCCAACACGATACTCAGATTTATGGCTGCTCCATTTATTTTTACGAGATTATCTCAAGCAACAGACTTGTATCACCCAACCTACGGGAGCATCGTTCAGCTTAGATGCTGAATCAAGAAAGAAATGGAATGTGTGTCGAAACTCCAACCTTCAATTTGTAGCGTGAGAAACAAATACGGATTTATGAGGAGGAGGGCGCCGGATAGCCTGAACAACTGTCCGTGTGATTTCGCTTACACGCCCCGGTCACTAAAAAAAACAGGTCATATTGAAAAAAGTAGCCAGAACTGTCCAGATTACATGTGATTTACAGGATTATGGGGTTAAATCAATCGTTGTTTGACTAGACCCCAACCTATCAGTGTCTACGAAGGTATCAGACCAGATCAAAGTTTCTTTGCTGAAAGCAAATTTGGTTTTGAAAGTCTAAGAGACAAGTTTGATACTACAAGGTAACTGTGAAACTCGATTCACTCACGTCGGTAGCATGAGGTTACAATGCTTTTCCGGATTTCCACGAAACGGGCTTAGAATTGTCAGATAATGCGATTGCGATGTAGCGACCGTGGAAAACCCTAACCCACCGAAACACCGGAAGAATTACGCCAAGATGGTTGCGGTTTCTATGGAGGATAGGGGAATATCTGTTAGCTCTTGTGAACGCCATATTCAAGTTGGTGGGGTAAGGCTTCGAATCACCGGTCATCCACTTGTGGTTTTTGTGTCTTGATCCTCTGCCGTGTGTTCATTAAGTTGATTTCGCTTTCATGGATGCTGAAAACAGGCTCGCACGAATACACATGAGCGTGGACCGATCAAGTTTCCTAGATCGACGTTACCTAGCTTACGTTGGTCAGAATGTAGTGACCAGAGTTCATGTGTATTTTGTTTCGTTCCAAAACCGTCTGAGAATACACCAACGGAAACCTGACGAGCAGTAGAACGAACGAATAAATACTGTCATGGCTTCGCACCCCGATGTCTTCAAGATAGTCCTTGTTTAAATGTGTGCCAACGGCAGTTCTTTGGCGCTGGTATTTGCAAGTTGATCAATACCTGCTAGGCCGCAATCCGCCAGTGACTGACACGAACGCGGGTCTATTCGAAACTTCGGCAATTTTCCCAGCAAGAATCGATTCAAAGCGAGTATTATATACCGATTCCAAGTTGTTTTGTGTTTGGACTGTCAAAAAAACTTGTTCGGATCCAGTGATACAAAAAAAGTCCGATTTGTTTTCTATTTAAAGCTACCCGCACACTCTTGTTTGCCACAAAACGTGCGAGATGGAATAAAAAGCTGGAGGTAATCGTTTAGGTGGATCTTAAACATAACTCAACCAATCAATAAAACCATGGCAGTCTCTGCTTAATGTTCAACTCTTTCTGAGCACAGATCTGGATCAATATGGCTTCGAGGAAGTCCAGTCGATAATGAAGTGACATTGATTCGTCGACTCAAGTCCGCTCAGAGCGTTACTCTGAAACCACCATGGTTTTATTGATCGGTCAACTTGCGTTTCAGTTTTATGCAAGCGATTGCTACTTGCCCTGTAAATCATTTGGGTTCTATTCCACTTTACAAGTGCTGCGGGAGAATTTTACAAAAAAACAGTTAGTGTTACCGCTTAGTTCAAACCAATCTGGGGACCACAATGTTTTAAATTCAGAAAGGAATCGTTATTCTAGTAATAGGTCAAAGTAACTGGAACGACTATCCGTTATTTGAGAGAACTTGTCACTTCAAGACGTTTATTCCTAGTTTTCTGTGGAATCAAATTCCTTAAACATCTGCTGAGCAACTGGAAAATTAAAAAAAACAAATGTGTTTGTTTTCGTTAACTGCTCATTAGTTCGACTCGATTTTGCAAACAGTCCACACAGCTTCACTTTAACGTGGCCCGTGCCCCGAAGATAGGCAAAAGTGAATCAAACTGGCCTTCCAAGTTAGGTTTTCGAGCGTCTCGCACGGCTGAATGACCGATAAAGGTCGGCTTATAAAAATTTTCACTGGTCCTCCAACTTCAAATAAAGGGATGACGCGAGCAACACATCAAAGTCAATAGACTTCTTCGTGCTATCATTCAGGTGAGCACCACATCCGCCCGGTTACAGCAAGCTGTCAAACGAGTTCGAAACCCATGATCGATTTTTCTGGCTGAAGTTGAAATCCACTGGAGAGCGGCGTGTAACGGCTTGCCATAAAAATAGGGTTATTCAGGATCATCGTTTCGAAAAGCAGACAGTCGATTGAGACGGTTGCGGTATTTGCGCAAGAAGAAAAAGAAACAGTGCCCTCGTCCGCCTCCACTACACAATAGCCCGAGCGCATTAACACTTGGACCGCATCAGAAAAAAATGGATAGAAAGCGGGTTTTACCATGGTCTAAGGAACTACCACTCATCCTTTATCAAGGAAATAACTTATTCTATTCCAATTCCCCAGGAGGGAGCGAACCTTTCAGGGCCGGAGGCACGTTTTGACCCCCAAGTGGCCGATATACCCCCCAAAAAGAGGACGTAAGGCCACTGGCCCTGATTTATTAGCTGACCTTGAACATGTTGTCGCAAGCACAGATGACACAGTGATGAACTCTCTCACCTGACCTCGCACCCAGGCTAATGATCAAGGAGAGCATGCAGTTCACCTCGGCTAAACAGTGCAGCTAACTAGTTCTACTACCTAGTTGAATCCGGTTATGTTGCTCCGTAGACCAGGAAATATGGTGCTAGTGATCGATAATTCGCTAATTTAATCGTTTTCTATTTACACTGTAGCAGCTTGAGCTGTTGCTACGATGTGAAAAGGACACAGAAGCCTAGATTGAAACGACCGGTCAAATTCCATAAGTGTACACAAAAGACCGTTAGAGTTGACAGATGAGAGCAGGTCTTTCGTGCAGCGTCTCTGTAGGCCACATCAGCAGATTGGCAGGTCATCACATGGACCATCAGCTCACTCACACCTGTAGTTGACCGCCTATGCACTTGTTTTTGGTGACTTAGGCCTGCCTTATCGGAATACCGATGACCTTGGTGCCCACTGTACTCCTCAACAGTGAGTTTAGCGATAGGAAACCAGCCTGAGCAACCCGTATTGATTTATCTCAGTTAGCTTTTCCGCTGCGATCGACGCTATTGAAGTAGCAGTAAATAGCTCGTCAGATGCTCAGGGCTCAAATCCCAGGAATAAATAGGGTATGTATTGTTGATGAGCTGTAAGAATGAAATGGGAGCCAATGCTTCCCAGCTCTGGTGTGCTTTAAGTCAAAACGAGGATTGCTAAAACTGCTACTCGTTAAGTAGTTTTTGATCCCGTCGGCTTTTGCAGACACCAGCATTTTCACTAGCTTGTCTACGGTCAGCTGCCGTCGGGAACACCGTTAGGTAATTTCGAAAAAAATGCCTTCCCGGTTAGATCAGGGAGACTGTGTATCCGATTGGGTGGCCTGGAGAACGACCATCCGAGCAGGCGTGCCAAGACGTGACGTGTCTTGTCACCGCAAGACAAACAAACCATTCGGAAAAGCCTGTTTCCCTAGTGCACCCTCAACCACATGGACTTCCGCCAAATGCAGGCGCACGCCCTTTAGTAAACTGTAGTTGTGGGTCACCAGCATATACACCAGTAGACTTGAGCAAATGCCGCCCGATTATCAGGTATGACCTTGACGGTGCGTTAATGGGCAGCCCCTGTTAACACTTGTATGGTGCGCCATACTAGAGGAGGTATGGCATTGCACTGGAACTGAAAAGAAGTGACCGATCGATAGCAAGCCAGTTAAAGGTGTCAGCACACAGTGTCGTCATCCTAATTATGCCGACGGACTTCCGCACCTTTAAAATAGTGACCTACCGAGAAATACTCATCATACGCTTCAATCAACCACTTCAAATTAGGTTGTCATGTGTTTTCGCGTCTTGTTAGGATGATAAATATTGTTTTAATGCTAACAACCAGATACGTGTTCAACTCCTCGTGAAAATGTGTAGTCCGTTTCCATGATGATATTTTGTCGTTCACAAAACAGAAAAAGCCAAACACTTGGCTTCGCTTTACAGCCAGTTCCGCGCGAATATGAGACTGATAGCCAGCGCCCGGGTTTAGACGTCTTGGTCATCAGATATCCTGAGGCGTGGATATCACGACCTGAATCAGATAGACTCGTACAGTATGGATAACCACTCGTCTGCACCTTTCTTCAGTGCGCACGCCAATCTGATGCACTACCTAGCTGAAGAAATACGCAATACCGCTCGACAACTACCTTGATCAGACTAACGAGGTACACTCAAAGGTAGAACGCGTGCGCAAGAAGATGAAAACTTAGAAAACCCCCATAAACGAGCGGCGACGTAATGGGTTCACTAGAAAGGGGAATTACAAGGATTCGGATTGTTGTAACTAACTGCTGCCCTTACTCCAGTGCCTCAATGTCGGAGCACACGCTGACAAGGATCACAACAGTTTTAGTGCGAACAATTGAGTGTAAAAGTTACAAGGGGCCTTACAGTACGTAAAGCGCACTTTCCACCTTGATCCAGACTGTCTGATCGACGTTGGGTAAACACCCATCATCATCGTCGGCCGTTGCCGAATTGATTGATTGCTTGAATGCTCAATAGGAATCTGGCTTATCTGGCCCGGATGCTTGAAGGCTTCCCTAATAGGATTTTAAAGGGGTATGGGTCTCACTAGGTTTCGTACATTCTGGGATTATTTTCAGGAACCTGACCTTCTTGACATAATCTATGCGAGGCAAACAGCTTCGCCACTCATCTAACCGCTGGGACCAGTTTTGTCCATGAGCCCCTTCCCACACCGATTCGATTAAATTCTGGAGAACTGGCGCAGAGCCTGCTAATCGAGCAAAGAACATTTGACTAACTGCACATTGACTGATCCCAGTTCTCTTCGAATCGGAATCGATCAGTAACATATTATAGCCAGAAAAAAACGCTGATGGATACTAAAGGTAGCACCCAGTTAAAGTGGCTTCATTCTTCTGAATTGTGGACCAGTTTCTAAGGCTCTACGGGCCATTCATCATAAATTTGTTTTGCTCACATGTGGACCGAAATTGGAGTCACCAAGGGAGTATCCACCGAAGACAAGGTGGCTGAAACCTATTTATTCATTTGTGCCACTACGTTTTAGGCGTACTGTATTCGGTAACTGCGCGAAACCATTTCCCCTCGATTGAAAATGGTTCTACTTGCACTGCTGAATCTTCTTTTTCTCAGTGGTGAAAATCCTCGAGGCGTACTCACTTGTAGATATCGAGCGGGTTGGCGATATTCCAGTCCTTGAATAGGAATATTAAGGAAGTCGAATAACTCTGAACGCTCTAACTTATTCGGTCACAAGACTCGGCAGGCGGCACTGCACATCCCAAGGGTGTAAAACAATACTGGGTGGCTTGCAGACTGATCATCTACCTGGGTAAGTGTGCCAGTCCCGGTGGACTGGTGAAAGAATATCCGATCGGTCAGGTGAGAATGGCCCTTACTAGCCTAGGACCTACGGCTTGTACATCGTCAGCCTGTCCAACATTCTCTTGCAGTACGGTCCACGCTGCTTTATAGAATCGAGACACTGTCAGTACATACATAAAGTATAAGAGGATTTTCAGTATTTTCATCACCATCATCAACAGCAGTGTTGACACTGATGCTTCACTGCCGTACAACCATGAAGTTCGTCTAATTATATATATATATATATATTAAAAGCCCTAGAGTGAAAAGAAGAGAAAAAGAGTGGATGAGGGAGGGGACCTAGTGCTGGCCTATGTCAAGCATTCTGAGGTGCCTACACCTCCAACCGCTCAATCAGACAATCTGCAAAGAAACTGACAGCATGAACGCCACTGACATTGATTAGCCGCCATTTCTTGCAACATCTCCAGCCAAGCGCAGGTGGGGTCACGGGAACCCCATCCTGGAAGGCGTACGACACCAACAACACCCAAACTCTTCGTGATCTCTTTCACGCCTTTCTGCCAAGTCATGAGCTGTCCACCTCGCCGTTTGCGCCATTCTGAAGGAGGCACGGAGAACAACACTCGTCTCGGTGTTTCGGCATGCGTAGCACATGACCGAGCCATCGTAGTCTGTGGTGCTGGATGATTTCCCCAATTGCAGTACCTGCGGCCAAACCAAATATCCGTTTTCTAATCACCTCGTTACTAACACGCTGACGCCATCCAAAACCAGCCACGCTTGAGGGAACGCAGGTCGAAATTTCAGTATTTTATCACAAACATTTCGAAAACATTATCTGAAACTGATGCGAATATTGGAGCGGTGAATCTGAGTTCCATTGGATAGCTTTCCGAAAATAAAAAACGATTAGTCCACCATATCTGAGACAATTGTGCGCCATAGGTCAGAATTGTTCGACCGCGTAGTTTGTATCCCAATGGACAGCCCGCCACAGAGATCCCATGAACACAATGAAGACGACCGAACAATGGTAAGTCCGTGAATTGGTTAAGTGTGAAAGCAAGATTCATTCGTACCCGTGGACAGCGGCCCTGAGGCGAGACCCATCTATGAATAACGAGACTGAGAGACAGATACTCTAATCACGTAGTCAGTGACAGTCTTGCACCAGAGCTATCACCTTCAATACATAAGCTGTGTCAGCGATCAAATCATAACACGTCAACGGATTGATTGGTAGACCACCACCATCGAAGTATGGTTATCTCGTTGTCCACTCGGTGGTTGTAAAACGAAACTAGATTAAAAAGAAAACAGATGAACGTCGTAGCTGGTAGCAACTAGTTGCAGTTCGGCATCCCATTCAGTCGACGGATATCGGGGAGGGGGTAAGCGAAGATAAGACGGATTATCTTTTTGCATTTCTACTCAAATAATGATTATGGTTATCTGGTGTTCAAAAACATCCACCTAAACACAAACATGAACAGCTTGGGCAGCGGAAAACATCACTGACGTGTCAAAGCACCTGGTGTGCACGTGTTAATTTTCGCTCAGATAGAAGAGTGGATGAGGAACAGGGCGAATAAGGCTCCCCGTGGAAAAGGATGGAGGAACCTGACAAGGTGGATGATGGTAGACGAAATAGTGCAAGGTGATGAGGACAGGCGAAAAGAATCAAGACAAATGAACCGTGTCAACATTCATAAATCAAACAGTTTCATGTTGTTCAAATTCGATCGCGGGCGAATATGCTATGTACAGATGAGCTGCTCCGGTGTGAGGGCTGACAGAAAGGTGGACCAGAGAGAAGATGAGAAAATAGGGAGCGAGAAAAAGAGCGCCAGGAGTGGGGAAAGAGTGAGTCGGCAAATGCTTTCTGTACAGGAAACGCGAGCCTTATTCTCCAATCGCCGGAGAGATGAGTGATTGTTCGACCCGGGCACAACAGCATGATGTTATGACACTCACTGTACACTTGGGAAAAGATTGACACGGTAACAGTTGAACCGAAAAATCGTACAAAACGTGTGAAACACGAGTGGAGAAAGTAGGTACATCAAGGGGTGCGCAAACGCAATAACTGATGGCCGTATTTCGGTGAAGTGGACATGAACTGTCATGCGCTGCCGTTTAGGCAGGGATTGCCAATATTTTTGGCGTTGTCTTGAGCTTCCAAGATCCGTACAATACGAAGAATCGTTTCAGAGCCGGATGAACCAACACCTTTGGTAAGCGAGAGGAAACTCAGCAGTTTGGCCAACATGATCGCTAGCGGACGGAACTGACCATCAGGGAGTTTCCCACGGATTTTATCAGCATACAAGCGACTAGACTGGATGATACAGCCGATCAACAGAGCTAGTGATGTAAACAGAAAGAAAACAGTGAGATCCGGATCCAATGATATTTGGTCGCTGGCTAGCTAAATACAAGAAAAAGCACTTACCCACGTAGGCAGCAACTACAGAATCTTCCATATGTTGTTGAGCTTGGGACATGTGTTCAGCCAACTTTTCTTGTTCTTCCTGTGTTTCGGCAACAAACTCCACATCGGCTCCGCTTCCAACGCTTTCATCATCATCATCGTCGTCGTCGTCCTCGTCATCCATATCATTCAAGAACTCACCGTCTTCATCGCTGCTTTCTTCATCCTCTTCGTCCTCCTCCTCATCGTCTTCATCCTCCTCACTGCCTTCTGTGGAGCGTTTTGCGAGAGCCAAAGCACGACGATGTTCTTCACGTCGTCTCTGTCGAAGGCGCTGTCTAGAGCTCTTTCGATGACGTCCACCTAAAGAGAAAGACGAAGGAATGATTGTAGCTGTGATCGCATGTAATGTTAGGCCGCGCACGAGTAGATTAACCGTAACGAATTGGGAGTGCGATTCGGGATACCAGTAAACAAAATGATTAGCATAGCGTTCAGCCACGAATGATTTCATGATGACTTCCGATTAATGTTCGATTGGGTCAGCTGCTGTTCCAGAGATTTTGGTCACGACTTCGTTCCATTAGTCGTACGTGTTTTATCCGATCACGGCCTGTTCACTTCACCACATATGGCCAGGTATCAGCAGGCACGGTGTTTTTAACGATTACAAGACCTATCCTGATCAGGTTTCATTTCTTACACAGACCACCTGGATTACTGAACAACTAAAATAGCTGCATCCAAGTAGTATTATTTTATGCTTCAGAATGTAGATGTGGAAAGATTCGGGTTATCTGAATGCTCTCCATGGCCAGAGGAGCTGCACTACACTGCGGTAAACTAGGAAGTGACAATTCCTCTCCCGTGAAACGACATTTCAAATGATCGTTAAAAAAACCTCACCATTAGTCATGATCTGGTGTGTGATCTCGTCAAAGCGAGGCAAAGGACCGCATATCTCTCGCCCCGTGCAGTCACTACCGGAAGGCTTAACATGTACCTGGGAAATGGATTGCAGATACACTTGCAAGTCAGCAAGAAGCATGGCAGTCTACTGTTTTCGAAAAAACTATCATAGCTCAACAGTATCGATCTGAGCTAGCCCAACAACTCTCCACAGTAAGCCAATACTGTACTGGTAGTGAGCACGTGGAGAAAGCATGGCAAAACGTGAAAGGAGCTATGGTAGCGGCGTTCAGTGCTGTCTGTCCGACTTCTCCGATTCGACCACAGGACCGCTGGAGGTCGTCGAGATCGCTATCCATGATTGATGCCGGGAAATCCATGCCAGCAGGTAACGAGTACGACGGCGCACGCAAATCCCTCAAACACCAAATAGTGAGGAGCATCAGGAAAGACCAAGAATTCTGGTAGACATCGAGAGCTCGGGAGATGAAGAAGGTCTTTGCCACCGTAAACAGCCGTGCCCTATATCAATCGGCCCTAGGAAAGCGGCGGTCAGCAAAACGATAGGTGAAAAAGGCGGCTCATTAATTCACTCGCAAAAACGTCGACTGGGAAGATGGGCCCAACACTTTGACGAACAGTTTAGCTGGCCTCCTGCAACACAGCCTGTGGAAACAGTGCATACGGGTGAATGGAATGTAAACCTTAATCAGCCGTCCGGAAGAACAAATAAAGCATGAAATATCCGTATCGAAACGTGAGAAAGCACCAGGACCGGACGGTCTGTATTCAGTCCTCTTCAAAGAAGCGGAGAATCCATGGTGACCCATGTAACAAAAATTATTGGCGCGATATGGAACGAAGAGAAAAGGGTACGCGGACGTTGTGTGAAAACCACTGTGGTATCGAAGGTGCTCTCTGGTCTGATACTTCGAAGGTTGACTAAACACAGGAAGAGACAGATCCATGAAAACCAAGCTGGGTTCCGTCCTGCAAGAGGAGGCATCGATCATATCTTCACCCTCCGACAGATTCTGGAACGGCGACGCTGCGTCCAGCAACCAACAAGGGTTGTGTTCCTCGATCTGAAAGCTGCCTTTGACTCTGTAGACCATCAGACACTATAGCAGTGTCTGTGAAGCAAAAATGTTCCCCATAAATTCTTGACTCTCCTTAAGGCGTTGTTCGCCAACTCCCGCGGCCGTGTGAAGGTCTACGGGAAGCTCTCGCCTGAGTTCACCACATCAAGTGGTGTCAGACAGGGCTGTCCTCTTTCACCTTTCCTCTTCAATTTCTTCATTGATGCGATCATGAAAGGCTCACTATCAGCCTCTAATGCCTGTCGAAGTGCTTCCAGGGCGTCCGCTCACAGATATCGAGTATGCAGAAGACGTAGCTCTTCTTGGATCTGACGCCGTGGTAATACAAGCAATATTAAATAATCTAAGTAATTCCGCCTCACGGTTCGGCATGCGCTTCACACCTGCAAAGTGTAAAGTGCTACTGCAAGACTGGGTGGGCCCGAACCCCAGCCTCATGCTTGCGGTTGAACCGATTGAAGAACCCCGCGAAGGGTGCAAGCGAGCCAGGGGCGGTCAAGCAATAACTTGGTAGCGAAGTACGAAAGCCATTACCAGCAAATTCATCTGCGTTGGTCACTGCCGTCTCCCTGGATGGGGACCCCGAGAGGGGACACACCAATGGTTAGACATGTCAGACGTCCCAGTCGCGCCCTCAATGGCGCTCGTGCATCCAAACTATTAGCTTCAATGCATAGCTCCCTTCCTAATCTTCCCAATTAAAAATCGACTGATAACCCTGTGTTTACGTATCAACTGTATCAGCTATTGTCTCCAATGCGCAGCTACCTCCACAAATCACCAGTAGACGAAACTGTGGCAGCTATAACCACTGCCCGAAAAGTACGCGGTTCTTACAGCTGAAATGAATAACCTAATGAGCGGTCAGTTCATCAGCAACCAAGGGCTTTTTCCGCCTTCCTCTAGCCATAACGGACAAATTACGGTAAAATAGGCGGTGTTGGAGTGTCTGGGTTCAAGCATCTTCAACCAACGATCTATCTGAACGGTCGGGACAAATGCAAAGCTACCACTCGTCTGGATAATGGCTCAGAGTGTCCCTGAAAATCACTCCGAGGGCCAAGGACCTAAGCAATTAGAGAGAGATCGTTCAGCTGTAGCGCCCTTTCGATGCCTCACTGCCATGCCACTAGAATGAAGCACGAGGGCTGGGATACTGCCAGGTTGCCCAAGCCTAGACAGGGGAAGTCGAGAGGCAGAGTTCGGGTTCGAACCATGGACCTGTCGGTCAGTAAACTCGCGCTCTTACCGCTGAGCCATCTCGCCCCCCTAATCAATCAAACAGCCATCCAACGTGTTTTAGTTTATGCTTGCGAAAAAACGCCGACATGAGTCTCCGAACTTCACTGATGAAGGTTTTTGACCATTACCGTTTGAGTAGTACACCAAAGACCGTGTGTGAAACGAAGAGGTCCGTTGTATAGGTTCCGGCAGAGCACGACTAGAGCGGCTAATCCAAAACGTTGTTACCAAGAATTGCGTTGCCGTTGAGATGGTCAGCTAAAAACCCAAATCGACGGTCAGGTCCAATGCTGGATCTGCAGGCTGTCTTTGACCTACGCCACCACAACTAACAATTGATGGACATCTACGGGAAACTTGCCACTGATCACCGTGTCGGAGCAGCCGTAATTCCGGGAATCCAAGAGGCCGGCTCATCCTCCCTCTGGACGGAAAATAATGCAGGGAAGTAGTTGCCTCACACAAAGGTGCGTACAGAGTTGCAGGAACCATATAACGATTAGAATGAACTCCGGTTGTTCACGAATGTATTTCATACGTACACCATTGTGCGAATTTTATATGTCTACTTCGATCTTAGTAGCTGCAACTTGACAGGTCGCTGTTCAAATGAGAATACAAACAAGTGTCAGGCTAAGTAAACAACAATTGAAAAACGGTCATGTGCTTGCATCTGATCCTTTGCAAATTAAGATATGCGGAGCGGTGTAGATATTGAATGCTGTACACAATAAACCACACCCTTTAGCTGACTTATAGGGCGTGTTTCAGATAAGTGTACGACAATTAGACATCGAGATGCAACACTGGTGTGACTGTCACTGATGGTGAGGACAGCCGTCCTAACAAATCAGTCCTCATCCGTATGACGATAAGCTGCGCAACACTTGACCACATAAATCTCATCCTTGGATAAGCCAGCCAGTAAGGGGGCAAGATGGTTCAGTGGGCAGAGCGCGAATTTACTGACCACAAGGTCCGTGGTTCGAACCCGACCTCTCGACTTTTCCTGTCTAGGTTTGAACAGCCTGGCAGTATTCCAGCTCGCATGCTTCCTTCGAGTGGCATGGCAGCTAGGCACCGAAAGGGTGTTACAGCTGGACGATTCTTTAATTTATTTACCACGAGTAAGGGACCCATCCGTGTGTGTGGGAGGGGGGTAAGGCCGTACACCAGGGAACGCCACTGTGGCTTTATGTAAAGGTGGCCTCTTTCTTGTTAGCATGTGAGAAAAACCGACAATCTGTTTACTGGTGAACAGTCCAGAATGACCATCCGATACGTGCCGAATCATGGGCTTGGTAATGTACCGGAAGTAATTATGAACTAGGTCATATTTTGAAAAGCCTTAGATGTTTGGCCATCCACCGCTGGATATCTCCACCACACGAAGCCGATGGGGACGCATCTGAAATTCCAATGAAAAGCAGTCTGATTCCGTCAATTCGGTCTGTCAACGAAAAATTGGCCAAGCTGCACTTTGAACTTTGTGAACCTGTTGGATCCAAATCAAAACACTTATCCCCAAGTGTCTAGGGGATGCTTTTGATGTAGGTGAAGACGTGGACACTGGATTGATGCGGTCTGATATGCTTTCCGTTGACATTTATTCATTTCTTACGAATGTGCATTTAGATAAAATCTGTGATGTTTTACGTGATCGCACTTTGGGTTTCTCGGGGATACGATGCACGTGACATTCCAATTGAAGGAAAATCCTACAGAGAAATCGGTGGTGTTGCAGCGTGCAGTCCACTTGGTACAACAGAGTAGCTGACATTTCGGGAAAGATTGAAAATAGCAACTCGCGAACCTTTTGCAGAGGCGGGGATGTGTTAGCGATATTTTTTTCACCAACCCTCCTATACTAAACGCTTTGACAGTTTTTACAAGACTCTCAGATGCACTCACAGGCGAATCTACGCGGGCGAGCCTTTTGGAATACACAGTGATTCATTCCACTTTGAAGAGAACAACCACGGGAAAAACAGAATGGTCCTTGAACGCAAGGAGTTCTCTCTGGAAAGGTTTTGTGTTCCTACTACGGACGGGCTAGAAGAAAACAATCACCAAGGTTATGGGTGCACTGACATAAATCTCATCCGGACAGTACTCCACACCAAAGAGGGGAAGCACTGGACTCGAGCTTCACTTGTATTAGGCCTATTCATGACCAGAGTTTGAACCGCGCACGCCTGGCAAAAGTGTTACCACTAACCCACCAGGGCATCACGTATGAACACGCGAACAGGTTCATATCTGACGGATATGACTGATTTACTCAAGGTCTCGAAACACAGCAACTTTCCGCGTCAGGTCGCACACCGAACGCTGGAAATCAGCTAGACTATTTTTAATAGTTACAGGTGGTTGCGGGATTCGTAGAAGTTTGATTAAAAGTACTCTCGTCCAAACAGTCCGAACAGTTGCCTGGAAACATCACAAACGAGAGATTCAGTTGGGTTCCAGGTGAGTCTCTCGCAAAACCAAATTCGTTTGAAAATGAGCGTATTTCGCTAATTTCGTGCAATATGGTTTCAAGTAGAATATAAGGCTGACGGAAACTCGGGTCCGTGGCAGGCCCATCAACCATCATCTTCAAGCTAACCTGGTGTTGGATTTGTAGAAAATGACAAGCGACAGCAACTTCGGGACTTGTTCGGCGATTTTGTTATGTTGCGCATACGGCACTAAAAGAATAGCCTTCTGTCTGCTGATTTATGCTCAGGGTCTGCTAACGGGGTGAGTGTGTGTGTGTGAGTGAACAGAAGTTACGGAGACGAGGTTGTACATGGAGTTTCAACAATAGTTTCGACGAGTTCTGGATTAAACTAACTGTCAACATGTACTGAATAGGTGAAGCTAGGTCAGATAAGGATAACCACTTTGTTCAGGGTTTATTGCTGAGTAAAACTCATCAAATTCCCTGAGCTTGAATGACGAGATTGTCAAGGTTCACTCAGACGATATCGGTCAATATTTGGCAGTTTAGCTGGCTGCAGTAAACCAAAGTGGGCACTGTTAGCCAGAACTGAGTTCTGACCACGCATAGCCACCCTGTGAGGATCCTTCCATAAAAAAGGTGAAACAGTAAAAATGGATCTGCAGAAAATCGTTCTCCCGCGTGAGGAATTCTTCCCAAAAGGGAATCAGTGTACCTGTTGGAAGGTGCACAGTTTTCGCGAATCAACACAGACCAACAACAACCAACAATGCTTCCAAGCACAAGCTAGTCAACGCTCTATTCTAAGGGGAGGGAAGTGAGGGTAGTCCAGAGACAGATTGGAGGAATCCACAGTGTTACCGTACTTGTAGAGCCCGTAGTCCATTGACAGGCAAAAACTGAAGCGAGTCTAAGTGCCTAGTTCAGACTGCCAGAGGGATGGCTCAACGACAGCTTGAATGTGGTTCATCTGACTTTTCTGCTGCCCACCTAGTCTAGTGTTTCCCCGCCAGTACTGGAGACAATGTTTCGGGAAAACGCACTGGCATATAGCAGGGTACATGGAGCAGCGGTGCCGTCATCTTCAAAAGGTCACAGTTTATCGCGCGGGGAACCAGGAACTTTACCGTCCTATTCGCACGCTAAATCTGGGACGGTAATCGCTGATAATTGATAGTAACCACTTATCAAATCAAGGTATTTTGGTGCGCAGTGATGTCCGAAATTTTGATGAACACACAAAATGCAGGCGGACACAACTGGACTAGATGAAATTGTTACACGTTTCGCACTGCGTAATCTTGGGAGTCCTTGTTCAGGCTCAAATTCACCATTGATATGGTTCAAGTAGCGTCATCCACAATGACCTGGTGTTTACGTGAACAATTGTCCAAGAATTAATTCTATGTTGATCGTCTTATTTGAAACGGCAACCACCAGTCAACAGTTTGGTTTCAGCGGCATTAGTTGTTTGTTAACTTTCAAGATGCAGACCGATAAACAGTGCCGCAGTTTATTGCCATGGTCGGTGAATCACTCTAACGCATGGACGTCGGACGCGATGCATTTCAGAACGGGTTCCGAACTTATTCGCTGGTGACATTCTGCCAAGAAGACACCCGTTTTTTTATAAGCTCAACTCTTTTTGAATTGGAATCATTCCCACCACTATCACGGCTTTCATGATGCGAATTTGTTGGGGCTATTCGTCCAAACATCTATGCACTCATTCTGTGGTGGTTGCATGGAGTACAGGCCGTCTGCACGAAAACAAAGGCGTGATTGTGAACTACAACTAGTACGGTTCGAGGATAGATAGAGTAGAGGATCATAAAGGGAGAAATCATAATCGAACAGGTGACAGCTTACCTTTACAAGTAGGTGTCAAGGTCAAAAGTAACAAAGGGGAGTACATGTTGGCGACAGTCCGACAAGATAATGTGAGCTCACAGTGATTGGGACAGGGACGACCGAGTGGGACGCTCAATAGACCCGCTCTGGCGTACCCTTACCTGAAAGTACACGCTTACTAGCCTAAAAAGGCCAAGGAGATCCGAAATGGGTCATAATCTATTTCGAACCTCCTTGTGTGTACCAACAGTTTGACATTTTATTATTTAATGGTGTAGGCTTGGGAAAAACCTGACAGTACCATAGTTCTCGTGCTTACTACCGACTGCAAATGTTTTTATCATTGTTCACCAACCTGGTAGTCGGCCGCCGGAAAGCATTCCAGCCGCCTTTCGATCCTCAATCAATCGCCACTTCAGACCGGCCTCCTCGACATGGGTTGGCTGGCCCAGAGGATCTAGTTGCCCAATATCGCCTGATGCGTTCCACGGGGGTTGTTCCCGTCGTCGCGCTTCGGCAGCAGCTGCATCCTCGTCATCCCGTTCAAAGTCATGATTCCGAGCTTGTTCTTCACGAACCAAAAATAGCTGCAAAGTGTGTAGGGCAGAGAGGCAAAAGGAATTATAAGCCGACAGTGAGAGTTTGGTCAGAACATATGAAGGTTTTGTGCATCGGCGGGTATGTGATTACTATATGTAACAACCTACTAGTCACGTGACAAAATAGTTCACGTAACCCCGCTGATGGCTTCTCATCTCAACACAGTGTTCATAAATGTCCCTTTCAATGTTGCTTGATGGATCAAACCAAATCTCTTGACTGCTTTCCCTAAGGACATAAGACTTTCTACAATAAGTACTACTTTTGCCAGGGTGATTTCTACCGTCGCGGTGCTGTCCATGATGACAATAATCTAGGCTTCGGATGGACTGCATGACAATACTAGTTTATGGAGACGGGAACTGGAAAAACCTATTCACTGGAACAGGCGGCAGGAAGACATACGTGAACTATTTCGTCCAGAGCTGATGCCATAGGAATACGATCACGGCTGCTACTATCTTCATTGTCTGCATCATCCTCGTCGTCTGACAGGCTGGCTTCCTCATCTTGTTCAACTGGTGGTTTCGGAATGTCCAAGTGGACCAGTCGAGTTCGATTCTCCGGACAGTGTTCACAAAGGTTGGCCAGTAAGCAGAGTGTAAGGACCAGGAGATCGAAACGTTTATTGGTCGGTAACCGTGGGGGTAGATTGAGCACACATTCAAGGATGGTCTCCAGTAGACCAGGGCATCCGCCGAGACGGTCGCTTGCGAATTCTTCGGGGGTAAAAAAAAGTGGAAACCCAAGATAAGTGTTCGAAATAAGGAAGTTTTGGGCAAAATATTGTTTCGGAAATGGCCACAGGAGCTGAAATAGCGGTTCATTGAAAAGTCTTGGTAACTGGTGACCGGCTTTCTGTGGATCCTATCGATCAATAGCGAGTGTGTTTGTTCGATGATAACGGAAGGATTGCACCTGGGTAGAGGCTAGACAGAATGCACGGTCAATGTTTTCAACTCCTACCATAACCCCATGCACTTTCTGCAAAAGTACTGGCCGTTCGTTTTATTTTGCGTCCCAAATGGTTATTCCTCTTTTCTATTTACATCTCTTCCCCATACCTTCGGAAGACGGTCCCACAGTGCTGTTACTGGTCGCCACATTCACTTTGCTAGCAAAGCAAAGTAGTTGCCCCATACGTTGGGTCAAAAAACCGGCTACCAGAAAGCGCTATGCGTACGAGTTACAGGGCTTACACGGCGGGCAATGCGACGTGCATTACAGCAACCTTTGTGCACATGCCCACCAACTTATGTGCACCACAGAAACGCTTGAGTCCTGCCTACCAGATGAACCCAGCTACAGTTGGTGATGACGTTGGGATTCAGCTCCTCGACTTCACACATCCATGCGACACAGAGCTATCTACTACACTTGGCGCGTACGCGTGCAGACGAAGGAGCACAAGGACAACGCTCGCGAAAAGATGGGGTTAATTAAATTGCTGCGTAAATTTTGGAACTTACAGGATTCCGGCTCATAAAGTACTTCACAAAAAAACTGCAGTGAAGCGATGGTTTCGGGGAACCAGTCCTATGTACAGTGCTCAAAACAGTTTGGTTTACATGGAAGGGACAGTTACCGGTGATGACTCTGTTCTGACCCACCTGAAAGAGGGAATTATGTTGAAATAGCTCGGTGGATGCATTCGGGATAATGATGTACACAAGAAGTGGATTCCTCTTACACAGGATTACGGTAGTAAGGCAACCAACCACTCCCTTACTCCTATTCAGCTTCTGCGAGAACATCCTTCCAAGTGGGGGAGGGGGGGGGTTCCCCGTCAATTCGAGATGTGGAGAACCACGGTAAGCCGGCCATCAGTGTTGTTCACTCCACACCACTTTCGGTTGGCCGGTGAGGTGTACTCAGTAAAGACTGTACGAGTGAGCACTTCAACCTTATATGATCGGACCTCGTTTTGTGTTGTATCAAACCAATACAATAAACAGATACAGAGTACTTACCATTGTGCGACACGTTCACCAGAAACCGGAAGATACCGAGCAGGCAGTCGACCAAAATCAACTGGTCGGCAGGCGGCTTGTCTGGTCTATCCTTGCCTAGGTCACTAGCTTGTGCCGTACTGCGTTGAGGTGGTGCAGTCTGTTTCGGCAAATGTGATGCACAAACACGGATGCAGCGGATAAAACGATTGACCAGCATTCGGTCCCGATAGCGTACGAGGTAGGTTTGATTATCCGTGTTCATATAGGTCATCTGGGAAAACAAATTAGCACAAGGGTAAAAGTTAACATGGTAACGCGGCGGATTGCAGTTCGTCCTGACCATTACGCTTTTAGCGATGGACTGAAACTATCACGTGAGAAGTGTCAACTATCATGAACTGTTGCTTCGCAAAAAATATCCGGCTGTTTGATAATACATGAAAAAAAACACCTGCTGTGGTACAAGTTTGCGTAGGTCTTTGCTTGGATCGGGCTAGTGGATCACCAGCCTACTAACGGTCCATCTGGAGGCGAAGTAAGTTTGTTTCACTTTCCAAGCAGTATGCTCCCGACATCATTAACACACCACTAATTGAATTCCACCAGGTAGCCCACTATAAACTTGAAGGTGTCTTAATAACCGTATTCCCGGAAAATTTACATGGAGTTGTCCCGAACAGGGTGAGGTATTACGCTGACAGTTGAAGGACTTGACAAACAAGTCGCCGGTGTTGTGCCACCATATTTAGGCCGGCTGATGATCTGCAACAGGCCTCTACACGTTCGCCCGCCTATCTTGTTCCTTCGAGTCTACGTCATCATCATCAACAGCATGTATGCAACATCATATGCACTCGGATGCAAACTGCCTATGATTCTTCTACTATGCACAGTCGTCCAGCGGTTTGAGTACCACTCACTGATAGACAAATCCGATTTGGATGACAGAAATTCACAGGTGTTTGCTGGAGGCAGCCCATAGCTGAACTATGGACATATAGGTGGGTTTGCCTGGGGAGATAAATTTCCACAGAACCACTCGGCTCTAGATATAGGCCAGTCCGCAACAGTGACCATGAAGTGGATGCCCGGTGCGGGATCGCGACCACATTTAGGTAGGGGCATATTGCGACCAGCTCAGTCTCTGCGAACTCCATGCGTCTTTCACAACCACCGTAGTATTCTGTTCTACTTCCAAAGCCATTTGTAGACGCAACGCAGTTCTACACTTCTAATCACATTATGTTTCCAGAGATCCCTCGGACAGTCAGTTGTTCCTTACCTCCCCTAGATCTACTACGTGGATAATGAAAACAAAGGAACAGTACCACACATCACCTACAGCGGACACAACTCGGAACAATGAACAGGGATTCGTGGGCAACAATTTTGCAGGCACACAGTTGGATTGCTCATTACGACGGCTATCGCAAATTAGCACTGATGAAAAACGGTTACGATGTCCGATGCGATAAGCAAGAGTGAGTGCTAGAAAGTATAAAAAGAAACCCCATTGTCCACAACATAAACCTGGAAAAACTCACATTCTCAAGTAGTTTTGTGTAGTGACACACACGTCTCAGTTTGTCCAGTGCGAATCCATCCAGTCCGGTAGGGTTGGCACTGGAACGCCAAACGGATTTGGACCGATGTCGCCCACGTTCAGTAGGGTCTAAGTCAGCCAAGTAGTCCACAGCATCCGAAGCGGCATCCGCGACGCGATCCAGTCCACCACCCTGACGAAGTTCCGCTTTGAACCAGTCGGCAGCTTTCCGAGTACCAAGATTTAAAATAGACTCAAGGACAAGATCGGCAGCCTGTAGGTGAGAATAAAGGATTAAATCTAGATTGAAGTTTAAAATTAAATAAAAACTTTTCTCGACAAGAAGCCATTGGAAGGAGGACGCTTTCACCAGAGACATCCCACATTAAGTAATGGCTGACGAGGTTTGCTTATCATCGGAGTTCCTTCCGGGATATTACGGTAGACCCAACAAGGTACAGAGTCCAATACGTGTTGAAAGTCACTCAGATGTGCGGTTCGCAGATTGCTGTCAGACGAACAAGCCTTCTTCAACAACAATCGCGCACAACCAACCCGCCTATAACCAGATGTGAGTGTACCAAAACAGCGAAAGGTGTGCGTACAGGCTGCTCACCATCGGTATGCATAATAAAGTGGGTTGTACGTTTCCACCGGCAGTTAAACCGGTCGATTACTTCCCCCGACTACTTCACCGAAGGTGGTGTTATACCAGGAAATCTGTAATTTCGAGTTACAGAGCAAACTATGTGGATCACATGTTTCGATCAGTTGTTCCGACCCGAGCTATTAGGAAATTTCGGGCCATGTCGTGGCAAGCAATATACCTCAAAGCAAATCAAAATGCACCTATCTACGTGTGACGACTACATCTAGCGACTCTACTGGCCACGGCACGAGCGCAGCTGGTAGACCTAGATACCAGTACAGGCTGCATTGTTGAACTGATTTAATAGCTTGGGAGTGCCCCGATCAAGCGTGTTGAACGTTGCCTTTCCAAGGCTTGACGCTGTTCACTAAAACACGAGTAGTCATGGGCCTTCTATCCATGGCAGACATAGAGCTAATGCACCCAGTGTTCATCGGTGCATTCCAGCAGCAGCAGCAGTTCGAACAGTCGCAGATAAGATGGAGTAATATGTTCACAAGCTTCACAACCTTCCTATTCGGCTACGGGTTGCTGGTCGGCCGACATGGGACATAACGTCACATGTCCAATCATACAGTTTCACGTCACGTGGTCAGTTGTTGACTGCCTCCTCGAATGGCAGCCATCCCGACAGAAATCCCACGTGTTATCTCTCATTTCTGAGCAGATTAGTTATCCTTTCGAGAAAAAACTACTTCTTAAGGAAAGGTTGGGGTGAAACGTTAAAAGTATTTTCAGAAAGGTCAGGTAAATCGTTTCCTACAGTGTCCAGTCCAGTTTGGAATCCCGATACGACAAGTTGTTTTTTTTAACATCACGTGTCCACAAAAGGGATTGGATATGTAATTCCAATTGTCCAGGTGTACAGTCCAAAACAGTGTTGACGACCTATATTGGGGAAGACCCTGAAAAGTATCCAACACTACCTGGAATAATTGAGTATCCGCTACAAACTTGTGGCTTCCCGTACTGTTAGTCGCAGCGTGAATTCTAAAACGGGTGGAGAGAACTGCGGACAGTGGCTTTTCACAAACAATGTACGAAATCTATACATACCCCTTCAGGAGGATGACTTTGAAGATATGTTCGAAAGATACGTCTTGGTTGGAAAAATAAAGTTAGTGGTTATGATCACCCATTCAGAGTCTCTTTGGCCGGTTAACGGACTTTCTAAAGTTTAAAACGGATTATGTTCCCAAAGCGATAATGGGTTCAGTGACTGGAAGTTTGTGGACGACATTTTCGCTGTTGGTTGTAGCCGACGATACGCAGCGGGAAAAATAAATATACACCAAAATGCGATGAGTCTAGAGAGGAGTGTTGCACACCGAAGACGTACCGTTAATTGCCGTGTCATTTGCAAATGTCGTGTGTTCAGCCCCGCTGTGCCTGCCGTCAGGGGCGCCGGAGCCAGGGATGCTGGAGCCGACAAGGCAGTCGACAAAATCGGGCGTTTTGGTGAAACAGTACTCGGTTGGGATGAAGCTGAACTGGTTTCGGCTGCAGCATTATTGCTCGAATTCCGACTGTGTTGTTGTTGCTGCTGCTGTTGCAAACCTTCGAGTAGCTGACGGACTCGAGTCCGTACACGGTCGGCCTCTTTGTTCGCTCGCGCAACCGCCTGTGTGCCTCCAGCACTATCGACTGTGAGAGCTGTAGGGTGTCAGGACAGTGAGAAAAGTAGCTAATTAGGCATAAATTTAGAATCGTATTGACTGCGGCGTATCGGTAAATCGATTAACAGCAGCGCACGAAGGGCGAGGACGACCAATCCGTCAACCGAGGCGGGGTGATAGACAGACAGACGTGCTGGTGAGCGCAGCGGGTAGGTAGGTAGGTCGTGTGAACAAATACATACCCACAAACATAGAGATAAAAACGAAGGTAGGCGCCTTACAGTGATAGGAATGTATGCTGCAGCACAACACAACACGGCTACCGCACGTGATCACTGTACGCCTAAAGTTGTGTGGAACTGACGACAAACCGTTCAGTTTGCACGAGCGAGGTAAGTGAAATGGTTTATATTTGAGGGCGTATTCTAAAATATCTTATTCCTCCGAGGGTGAACAAGAAAGCGGAATGTGCTGCTTGATTGTGAGGAATACCGATGGACTATTGTTGGATTAAATAATGGTCCTTCCTTAATCACTCGGGTGCCGTTGCAAAAACTTTGACACACGGCGACGTAGAAACGCGACCCACCGCTTGAGTTACTGCGCAGTATGTTTTCAGCTTGAAACGGATATCAGATCTCAGTTTGATCACAAGCTTGCCAAGATGATCATCGGGTAATCTGGTATCTTTCACTTTTCGCCAACAAATGCATATAGGCCGTCAATTTGTGATATTCAAGGCGGATTGTAGTCGCTATCTGGCCGCCTACTTTACGTGACTACTATCCATACTGCCATGTTGCCCCGGACATGTACGTTTGAATAACGACTCAGTCAGTGCACACCGAGGCACGTCCAATCGACCGTCCTAACCCAGGTTGCTGAGCGTAGTACATTTCCATGCAGACGAAAGAGATGGTACTCCGCGGTCACCTGACGAGCAGCGCAAACGGGGTTTTTATAAACAGAGATCCTGACTGGCCCCACTCTTAGATTTAGTTAAAAGGCCATCTCGAAGATTGCCTCTCTTTGATCCTCGGCTCTCAATTCTTTCTACATCATTGTTTTATGGAATTTTATGTACCCAGCACCTTTCCATTAATCTTACTGCCTTCAGATGAGGAAAAACGTTTGAGCATCGATAGTCCAACATATGAGTTATAAACTGGTTGGTGCCATAGACTGACCGTTAATCTGTTGGAGCATATACTCAACAATGTAGGATTCGTCGAATGGAATGACGCCAGTCCGATCGGCTCCATACAGCAGCCGAACTCGTCTGCTCATTCCGAATAGTTGCTTTGAAAATCTCACATCCCATTAGTTTGTATCCAGCACTAATGTGACTTCAAATGAAAAAGTGAGAAGGCGCTCAGTAGCCCCGGCTAGAACGATCTATTAGAGAGAGCATCTGTAGGACTTTGGTACGTACTGGAGACTGCGATACACGTCCGGCCTGACCAGATGGCAACACGGCTTCAATTAAATGATTACGTGGAGTACACAGTCAGACAGTGACTCAAGTGTTTCCAGTATATATCAGGTGAGCTTGCGATGACTTAGTATTTAAAGAGCGAATTTACTGACCGAAAGGTCCGTGTTTGAAAACCCAACCTCTTTCGTGTAACACAGTAGCTATGCACCGAACGGGTGTTACAGCGCATCTCGACCGCTCCTATCTAGGCTTGGACAGCCTGGTAGTATTTCAGCCCTCATGCTTCTTTCGTGTGACATAGTAGCTATGCACCGAACGGGTGTTACAGCTGAACGATTATTATTATTAGTACTATATAGCAACAACGACTACATCGAATCGTCTATCCTAAAAAAAACGTGCAGCTGTAGCACCCTTCCGGTGCCTAACTGTCATGCCACCCGAAGATTGCACGAGGGCTGGGATACTGCCAGGTTGCCCAAGCCTAGACAGGGGGAGTCGAGAGGCAGAGGTCGGGTTCGAACCACGGACCTTGTGGTCAGTAAATTCGCGCTCTAACCAATTGGGCCATCTCGTCTATCCTACTCGTATACCGACAGGTGTTTGTGTTCTGCCTAGACATGGTCCCAAGTCAGTAGGCAAATCTCGGTGAGAGTGTTGATTTCATAAAGCAGGATGACTGGTCTAGCAGAGGAATAGACTGACTGAGCAACCGGAGGACGAGTTCGCGGAAATGCGAAACAAGGACCGGATGCGTCTGGAAAGATTCAACTCTAATAGCTGCCTTTCTTTTCTCCACCATGCTCAAGGAAACTGTTACGTGAGAAAACAGGTAAGAGAACGTTGCTTGCAACATCAGCATTCTAGGCGGTACAGGTTCATTACCATCACTAGGTACTGAAAGAACTAATGAATCGACAACAGGGAGAGCGATTCCGGAGAATTGCAAACTTGTGTCAATGAGGTGTTAGTAGGCGTGACTCAGTTGATACTTTTGGCCTCATTTGGAGCGATATTTCTGTACAGGATGATTGCTAAAGTAGAAATAGTCACTGAACATCATACACATGGTAGGTATTACGTGCAAGATCCTCTTCGAATCGATCGAATCAGATTTTTTGGAATTTGGTGTCAAGACGAATAAGTCCCTGAGATCACTATTGAAGTGAAAACTGTGAAACTACACTTATAGCACCCATGCAAGGGAGGGGAAATCCTCACCGGTGTTTTCGAGAACGACAATGACATCTTGACTTTGGGAAGAAAAACGATATACGAGCATGAATTTGAATGGATTATACAGGATATCGTAGCATTGCAGTACGAACCCGTTGAGCTGCTAAGTGTATGGCACACACACGGCATCAGGATTCACCTATTTTGTGAAGATGCCGTAGGCGTTCTCGATGTACTCTGTTGGTGAATCAGGTGATTAGATCACTTGATTCAATCATGAAGTTAACGGATTCCTTCTGCTTCCCCAGAGACCTTGAAACGAACTTTTTCTCATGACGAACATTCCTATGGTCAGCTGGGATGGGTGCATACACCACGCTTGTTCAAGGCCACATATCAGAAGGATGACACCTTCGCTCTTCATTACCTTGACAGCGTAGCATTCTTGAGCGAAACCAAATGAGTCAACCTCATATCGTTGAAAACACTGCTCACAGGCCACGACGTGTGAAGAAACCTTCATAGATCTAATGAACCGTTCATGGTATCACATACAAATACGAACACCTGTGAAATACATTTTCCACATAATGTTTTTATAAGGATTTTGGACTCTCCAAACTTTTCCGTATCCATTTTAGTACACTTCAACTAATTCTGGGGGTGCAGTTGTGTTTGGTTGAGTGTGCGCATTGCGTAAGAACTGGAACATTCCAGAAGCTAGAAGTGGTGCACGACAGTATGCAAACGGTGGAGAGAAGAACGAATAACGTGGATCGAATAGGACAGCTACACTGAAGCACAAACGAATTGTTAAGTAACCAACCAAAGACTCACCCTCCCACGCGTTAGGGGCGAGATGGCTCAGTGGTTAGAACGCGAATCTACTGACCGGTAGGCTTGTGGTTTGAACCCAACCTCTGCATCTCGACTTCTCCTGTCTGGGCTTGGGCAACCTGGCAGTATCCCAGCCCTCATGTTTCCTTCGGGTGGCATGGTATCGAAGGGATGTTACAGCTGAACGATTATATTTTTTTTATTAACAGCGTTAGAGGCTCGACCAAATTTTTAACATCAAATTACAGACATTACTTTCCACTCTCTGACAGGGTCGATACTGTTGTCCCCAAATATAAAGCAGTCAAGGTCTTTTTGACATACTGATCTCTGAGGAACAATGGCGACCTATTGAGACACGCGACTGTCTGTTTCGCTTGTAGCAACCTCTGCTGTCGAAGTAAGGAAACGCAACAGACGCTCACAACACTGTGTGACGGGTGGGTGATGTTAATCCATGTGTATGACCGACAGAACGCCAAAGCTATGAATAGGGATGTACGAATACACAAAAATAGCGACGTGACAACAGTGCACGCTAACAATACTTCCTTTTCTGTACGGCTCCAAGCAGAAACGCGCAAAAAACCACTGCTTCACTTTAATTCCCGCCCCAAACGTATTCTGGGTAACCGGCACGTGTCGTCATATAATGGATTTGCTTTTCGACTGGTTCGATTCCATGGTAAGACAGTATCGCTCGGTTCAGTTCAGTTGCGCCCAGAGCAGCGTACGTGTGGCCCATTTTAGAGGTTTGTATTCGGATTATTGAAGTTACGAGCGATAGGCTAGATTTGGCAACAGGTGACCAAAGCACAGCTGTAGAATTCGGACGCTGTGGCATTCCACGAATGGGACTTTTTTTAGACCGGATGTTTATCTGATGAATAATAAAACCACTTCAATATTGGAAGAGAGGGAGAGTTGAACAAGGGAAGGCGTGCTTGCTAAATACCCCGATACAATCTGTCGATGGAAATCGCATCGGTGCTTGTAGGAGCGGTGCGCGTGCGACGCATGCTATTCGCTACTAGCAAACGGTGATTCCCCAGTGCCAGAGAATGATTCCTTTCCCGATTTCTTACTGTTGAGTTTCTGTGAAAAAGCGGTTGATCAAAAGTCAATTGGCGCAAATTGTACCTAGCACAGACTATCTAAACGTGGCCAGTACCATCTTGGCAATTCAACCAATTAGATAGCTCCGGGGCCTGCAATAATTTTCCGGGTTGCACCAGCCTACTGAACCAACCTTCACTATTTTACTAGGATCCCGTTAATGAGATTGAACAACTGCAGTATCAAACCTGCCCCGTTTTGATGACCTACCTCTATTCACCCGCTGAGAACTGATCGGCAGATAGAATGCGCAACTCGATGGTAATCGCAGCAGAGGCATCAATGAGGTTTCGTGAGTTGTATTTTCTATTCACAAATAAACCATTTGAGCTGGCAGACGATGGGGTCTAAGTCAGTGGTCGATGAACACGCAATGTGACCGACTGATGAGGAAAATAATCCTAAATGAATGCTCGATTATTCTGGCCTGATCTTTCACTGGGTAAAATAAATCCCGTTAGAAAAGACCCACTCCTTTCACAAGAGAAGGAATTTGCTCGATTACGTGCGCCTTTTTTCAGAGCCGGTCGACGCATTATAGCTTCACATAATTTTTTAAGGCGCCAGCCTACCTGAATGAATATGCTGCTACTTACGCCAATGTGTTGCTGTTCAAAGCGTGTGAAAGACGAAATGGGGGAGTAAACATCCATAAAACTGCTTGCAGACGGTTTCACTGAAATATCAATGACGCTTGTCTGTAACAAGTGCGGGTCAACAGTTTAAACTATAGCCAACTTTTATCGGAGGCCAATACGGCGGTACAAGATTTATCATTCTAATGCTTTCTAACATACTGAGCCTTACGTGGGTAGTTCAGGAAACCTAGACAGCCGTTGGATCGTTCGCTGAGCCATGCAACCAATCACGCAACGCTATGATCCGCTTGATACAGACACACTGATGATGTCACCTCTGATAGATATATGTATGGACCTGAAAAGGGCGAAATCAGCCGTGAACCGTCGAAGCGCGTTCATCGATTCTCTGAGCCGTATCACATTAAGAAAAAAAACTAGATTGTTCAGTGAAGGGCTGTTGCGGCCTTGTCCTGTCGGAAAATGTGTACTTTGAATCAAGGTGTTCGGAGCATACCAACCAGCATATTTAATATGCGCATCCATCGATCGTTTTACCGCAAGCTAGAGTGTGCTTTCTAGCTTGCTATTCACTTTAGTTTGTAATGGCGAGAAAAGAACTGCAAAAGTGTACTATTATAGTACATGAACACCGTAATCTTTGCTTCCTCAAACAATAAGGTTGTTCATCCAGAGAGATCTCGATTATTTTGGCAATCAAACTGAACCAGTGGAGTTTCAGTGCTCCAAATAAACTTCTGTTGGCAACAGGGTTATCTGTTCCAGCTCGTATGAGGAGGTTTGGAAATTTTCAGTGATTTCGTTCTGCAAGTGAAGCCAATCTGTGCCGAGAAGCAGTGCACACCCGTTACATCCTTCTTGGGTTGTGCAGCGGGCACTTCCATTGAAGAATGTGTCCAAGACTGGAAGCTGCGTTGGTTGCTACATGTGTTGCGCATGCCTAACCATCGTTTGCCGAAGAGAGTGCTGTTTTCCGTAACCAATTAAGAATGGCGGAAGCAGAGAGATGGCCAACCCTTGACCTGGCAGAAGGGTGTGAAAGAAATCACGAAACTCTTGGGTGCTGTCGGTGCTACTCACCTTCCAGGATGAGGATCGTGTGATACTCACTGCGCCTGGTTGGAGACACTGCAAGATATGGCTGTCAACCGATGTCAGTGGCGATCTTGCTGTCAGTTTCTATCCACATTGCCTGAATGAGTGTCTGGAGGTGTAAGCACCTCGGAATGATTGCAATAAGTTAGCACTAAGTCCCTTCCCTGTCCATCTTTATTCTTTTCTTCACAATAAGGCTTTCAAATAAATCATAGTTGCACGGCAGCGAAGCATCGGTGTTGAACACATGATGATGATGATGATGATCCTTCTCGTGCGTATCTCACGAATCTACAGGGCGATTTAAACTCATGACATCCCGGGCTAATGGTTTAGGAATATATATATATATATAGTTTAAGGATATAGCGTTGTTACCGACAAACTATGAGTGGTTCAGAAGGAAGATTAATTCACAATAATCCCACCTGAGGGCGAGATGGCTCAGTGGTTAGAGCGCGAATTTACTGACCGGAAGTTCCGTGGTTCGAACCCGAACTCTGTCTCTCGACTTCCCCTGTCTAGGCTTGGGCAACCTGGCAGTATCCCAGCCCTCGTGCAACCTTCGAGTGGCTTGGCAGCACCGAAAGGGTGCTACAGCTGAACGATTATCTTTTATCTTCATCACCTGAGAAGTCGTCACTCAAGAAATTCAGTCAACAAGTGATCGTGTGACGTGAATCGCATGAGTGGAGGAACGATTAAGGGTTCAACTACTAACCGGCAGATTGCGAGTTCGAGTCTCCTTGGAGATTCGTGAGACGGGCGCTAGCTCTCGGCTTTTCGGCATAGACTGACTTCACTTCAGGATGAAATCATCGTTGTTATCGAATCTATCGGAATGAATTATTCAACTGTGTGTACACGCTGTGCCTCATACGGCAGAATTGTCCAGCGGGGCATCTCAGCCGTAAATTTGGGGTAGAATTTAGATGCTGAGCATCCGGAAAGTAGTGTGTTAGAAGAACCACGAAAAGTCTCTCACATCATGCGCGTTTTTACCAGAACATCGTAAATGTCCTCCCAGTTGAGTAGACATTCGTTTGTAAATCGTAGGACCAAATAGCTCGTCTGATGCACGCAAACAGGACGGAACGGGTAAGGTAAGGGGTAAGGGTAAGGGGCTGTCGACGAGTTTTCAGCAGTACACCTAATGTTTGTTTGTGGGAGTTAGGGGTAGCTCCGCGTTCGGGAATGACAGCCTAATTATGGACATAATCAAAGGAAACGCAACACAAAACCTGAAACAAATGACAAATAAACATGCAACGGACCCACAGAGACAAACAAGCCGACCAAGAGAGACAAGCTGGAACAGAAACGGACAAAGGAATAACAGAACTTACAGTCTGGAGCTTGGAGCAGTTTGATCACAACTGGTAGTGATTCCGCGTCGAATATATTCGGATCCCGGTCACGAGACAGGATGAAGAAGAGACCAGCTCCGGTAAGCGCCAATGTCTAGGAGTGCGAAAAACATTAGTAAATCAAAAGTAATCGGTTTGTTTTCGTATTGAAACCCAGTTTCTCCGAATGAGCAAAACAATAACAAGGGAACAAATTAGTTTTATCGAGTTGACGCAATAACAGTCCAGCGGTGAAGATGTTCGTTGGTTGAAGTCTATCAATCCCCTTGCTTCGTTTCAGTATTTTTCCACATTCTTCTATGTGTGTGGAATCAAACATTCGAAGGGGACAGAGCGTGTTCCCCGGTCCGACCAACAAAACTGCTAATGCCAATCAATTCAACCTGTTGGATCTGCCAAACAGATATTATCCACGTGGCGGGACAACGGAAGTGAATTGACATTTCCAGTTCTGAATTAAAATACTTGTCAAACGGGCATGCTACTTTCCGATTGCGGAATTTCTGTGGGACGAACGCATTCAAGCACAAGGTGACACCGTTTAGGAGTTCAACCCTTTGAGCATATTGTGACTGCATCCAGCGACTGTTAGCCAAGTGATTCGGATGGGCCGCATACCGTGCTGCGGTTTTTCTGCCGCCGACTACCAGTGAAACACTACCGACCGAACAACCCCCACGTGCGCTTGCATTCACAAAGCTTCGAGCCATAGAGTCGAACTGCCTAGATAATCTGTTGACGGATTTACTGGTTTGGTTTTAGCCTTTAAAAAGTCAATAGCTGTTTGTATAGCTTAGCTGCACCCCCTTTTTATGCTAGTATTTTGAAAACTAACCCTTAAAAAGATTGTTCAATAGCTGACAAAAGCCTGGAATTCATGTCGTTTCCGTTTTGACCACACGGATCCAAAGGTTCCGAATCGTTAGTGCCTGTGCCGACACAGAAGAAGGTGGCGGCGTCTGTGCATAGCAGAAATGAAGAACCCGAAAGTCACGCTTTCCGTTCGATCAGTAAGCGAGAACAACACGGACTGCCTGTACCACATCCCTATGAGGAAAAACCATGCTGACAAGGCGACTCTGGCGACGCACGCAATGTTTTCATTGCAAAGAACACATCCTTCTAAACCGAAGGGCAGTAACCAACATGGAAATTTGCTATGACCCTGGCCCGATTGATGACTTGATGGATGATTTCACAAGCAATTCTAACATGAAATATAACCACAGCAATGGGCTGGTAGCCGATTATCCAATCTGGGACGTGTGCATACGTTCATACTTTGGAATATGCGAAGGTTGCAGTACACGTTGAACTTATTGAAGCAACGCACGACAAAGTGATATTTATCGTATTGTCCGCTATTGTTGTTGAAATGTGCGCTCGCCGTAAATTATCTTGTCTTGTAGTTCTTGGTCGGGTTCGGATAGTTCAAATTTTGCAACATGATGATGTAGGTGAGAGAAGTTGACGACCAGAACAGTGTTGTGCTGGTAGGTTACGTACCAGTAGTTAGCACAAAACACTCGCGCTAGACGAAGGGAAAGGTTGCATCGCAGTTACGTGAAAGCTGTTTGAAACACTGGAATACATATGATCATACATTACGTTGCTCCAGAAAAAGTGGCAAAGAGGAAACATCTTGTTCGAGGGAACTTTTTGGTGTTGCTCACATGCATAGTAATACTGAAGGAACTGGTATTCCTAACATCGTCTGTGCCAGGGATCATAATAGGGTGTTTTGCTTGCGATTCTGAAAGCCTAGAATAACAAGTCGTTCGTGTCAAATTGATCAGAACTTCAATTCGGGATCAACAGTGATTCAAAATCCGTCTCCGGAGCCAAAAGCTTTTACCAGATAGAGAGAGAGAGAGAGTTCATTAGACAATAAGTATTTTTGTCGGTCCTGCACAAATACCAGTGCAAACCACAAATGACCCACTCCCCAGAACAACTAATAAGTGGCACGTATCCATGATCCCTTATCGTTCGGGAGGTGCCGTGTGGATGTAACCTTAAATTGTATTGATTCCACTGAGTCTGTGGTCAAATTACGGAAGCATACACCTGGAATCAAGCAATATGCGCACTGAGAGCCCTAAAACACGGACCAACGATATCGCGTCAGGTTTCAAATCTCAAAAGTAAAACGACGACTCGAAATTTGACTGAATCTCTTGTTTATAATACAATACAATACAATATACAATACAATATAATACGGTGAATACTACGTGAATGACGGGCCGGCATCTAAAGCTACGGAATACTGGCCAATCGCCTGCACTCAGAGAAAAAACCGGTGTACTTATCGGGGATATCACACCTATACCAGAAGAGCTACCAGTCACTCACATAGTCCTTATAGGCATCGTGCAAGTTGGCGCAAATCCGTTTCACCAATCCATGGGCGCTTATCAGATACCGGAAGGAGGCCGTCAAGCATTTGTTCGCGAGGGTAAGCACACTGAAAAAGCAAACGGAGAGAATGGGTGTAGACAAAAAACACACACCGATGACATACACCTGGAGCTGGGGGGGGGCTGTATCCCATGGAAAAGTGGTTGAATAAGGGCGTGATTGTATATACTTGGACTAAACCAGGGCATCTCACAACCGACAAAAAATTGGAAAAAAATCAAATCGTTCAGCTATAGCACCTTTTCGGTTCCTAGCTGTCATGCCAACAGAAGGGGGCACGAGGGCGAGGATACCGCCAGGCTGCCAAAACCTAGACGAAAGCAGTTGAGATGCAGACACTGGGTTCGAACCACGGACTTTCCGGTCAGTGAATTCGCCCCTTAACTACTGAGCCATCTCGAGCTTCTTATATCTGCCTTATGCCCGTTGACGCATTTGTTTTTTGACCGTAATTTATGTGCTAGATAGCATTACTGAAATCTCCTGCTTTAGTTTAGTCCTTCGGTCATGGAATCAATTCAGAAGTGGCATCCGGTTTGTAAACTACCGAGAGTTCAGGTGGTCCCAATGTTATTTTTTATTCGTTCAGATGTATACTTGATCGTTCAGCTGTAGCACCCTTTCGGTGTCTAACTGCCATACCACCCGAACAAAGCACGAGGGCTGGGATACTGCCAGGTTGCCCAAGCCTAGACAGGGAAAGTCGAGAGACAGAGGTTGGGTTCGAACCACGGACCTTCCGATCAGTAAATTCGCGCTCTTAACACTTGGACCATCTTGTCCCAGATGCATACTTGGTGCGCAGGAGGGCTACACACTCACCGAGTTCCCCTAAGAAGGTCTCTGTGGATTATCTGAATTACGCTGGAACCCGTAGATGATGTGGCGTGCCACAACGCTGACTTTGTCAAATACTGTGCCGCGGGAAAGTAGAACGAAGTAGTGTTAACTACCTACGGACTACCTACTGGACTAGGGGGTTGCCATCTTCGTGGTTCTCAAACGTATGTCAACCTATCGACCACACCATGCCTCCGCTGCTACCACACATTACGTCGTTCGTTCCAACTACTACATTTAGATCGTGCTTCTTGTTGCGGGCGTTGCCAGAACCCTCCAGGCTCAGAGCTAAAGGGATCCAAACAGTAACACACAGATGTCGGCCTAACTGTGGAGGGGGGAGCGGAGGCTGACTGCACACACGACACCCACGCGCGGAGTGCAACCAGCGCGACACAAACCCCTGCTTTGATCAACCGGCAGCGACAAAATACACAGGCAAGTGCCTGCGTACCCAAGCCTGTGAACCCGACCTCTGCCTCTCGACTTCCCCTGTCTAGGCCTGGGTAACCTGGCAATATCCCAGCCCTCGTGCTTTCTTCTGGTGTCTTGGCAGTTAGGCACCGAAAGGGTGCTGCAGCTGAACGAACGTGTACAACATGTGGCTTTCCGGACCATGACGTTGTACAAAAGGTCACTATGGGTTTATGTCAGAAGTAAGACCCAACAACTGTACCTGCGCATATGATGTAGTGAAAATAATAGTAACAACAATGACAGTCGTTCAGCTGTGGGACTCTTTCAGCACATGGCTGTCGTACGACGTATAGGAAGCATGGACATCGAGATGCTCTCAAGCTGCCCAAGCCTAAGCGGTAGCGGCAAACCAGTGTTAGGTTCGAACCACGGACATTCCGGTCAACAGCTTCGCGCATTGACCACTGAAATCTTTCTCATGGGACCTACTGTCTGCTCCCTCAGGAATATTCTGATGAGTTATCTGCCGGCGACTTGCGTAAGGCAATCAGAAAAGCTTCTCCCCTCTCACTTCAACGGCCTGGTACCACATAGGTGCTTCTGTGCGATTTTTTTATTACATTAGCAGGATTGTTCTAGGAGTTCTTCGACGACATTTACACCTTTTGACAAAATTCTTGGCATGGATTTTTTAAAACTTGTTGCCAAGGTGAAAAGAAAATGTTCAGTCCGTTCCGTCGAGATTATAATGGGCTTTCAAATAAAACTGATTTCACCTCGCTGTTTTTGCGACCAGGCGTTATGGCACGAATCGAGAAAAAACCAAAGGGCAACAGAGGGTTGTCTGTCCTCGATGTTCCGGCGCTAAGTGAGGTTTGAGTTTCTCAATGTGAGTGAAAGAAAATTCTACCAGGACTAATGCGGTCATCACTTCAGTACATTTGAACGTCAAAATTGAGTCTCACTACAGTGAACCATTCACAGCGACTAACTGACTAACTTGTCCTGAAAACTGCGCTTCAATCGGTCACCTAGGTCAGGTGGTACGACGCTGAGATGGTTTGCAACCAACTCTGAAGAAAAACTGTAAAGAATCACACGCCGGAGATATCACGAAGTGATCGTGCACACGCACAACTGAGTGAGACTGTACTACCCGGCAGAATAGAGCTTCAACCCTAACCCTCCTTACGTATAAGGACAAGCGCCCTGATGCGCTCAATCAGGGTGGTGAATATAAGAGTCTGGCCTACAATTCGTTCTAATAGGTCCATTTGCACCGGCAAGAGCTACTCACCGGCAAGCAGTGTTTAAAGCGTATCAAATCGAAAACTTCAAAGCCTATTCAAGCCGGTACCGATAACGATGATGTCTCACACAGATGCTGAAACGCCAAATATGCATACGGTTAAATGATGGCCTGGACCTGGAGCCGCTTGAGGAAGGACTGCATTGCATGTGGAGTTCCTCAAATAAAGAGGGTTGTATTAGTCACCCCAACCACACAACATCCAGATTCCACTGTTGATTGGTTGACAGTGCTATTCGTGCGTCCAGGGACAGGAGTGGATTAGGCGAAAGTCACATCGATCGGGCTGCGCGACGAACCGGCCACACACCAAAAGGCACAACACGCTGATTGGCTGGAATGCCAACTAATCGGACTAAAGCTTTCAGCCTACCGCTTCTGGCGTCGCCACGAAAACCGCACCAAGAACGTGCAGGGGGATAGTTGAAGAGGTATAAATAGCAGTAGCATTCCAACTAGGTTGGTCATTATTCCCTACTCCGTTCAGTCTGTCGGATGCGGACCACGGACCCATGATGAGTTGCTTGGTTCCAGCTGCTACGGTCATGGTCACCGAAAAGTGGGGAAATATAGCTAGACATCGGAGACGATGGCATAATCAGTCAGCTGATGTTGAATCATTTTAGTTGTCTCAAGCAAAGGAAAAGAGTTACTGAGAATATGTGTGTTTCGATGTACGCTGATAAGAGGACAAATCTGGCTGAAATCTTTATGCACCTGTTGAACCAGGCTCGCCGACTTGGAACCATCGGGCCATTGTACGAGGACGTGTAGTGGTATCGCTTTGACGAGCACGCCCTCATTTACATTTTTGGGGAAAATAGGACCTCCCAGATAAGCAAGCAGAGCTAAGGGCCGATCACCTCAGAGACAATATTCACCGGGAGCTGTGGAATTAACCGGCGATTCTCGCACGACTCAGAAAAACTGTGGCAGTTTTGCAGTAAATGTCCTTACCACCTTAGCACCACTGACGTTATATACTCGATGGTCTAATCCCGAACCGCATATGAAGACCAGGTTCAACAACAAGTTCGCGCATATTTTTCCAAGTGCACCTCATCCTTCCGCTGAGGGGCGCTACGATGGGACTGAGAGGCCACGTAAGTGCAAATGACAGATGCGAGCCGTTCGCGTCAGTAAATAAACCGAAGGATCGGAACCGAATTGGTCCGTTCAACCAAGAACAATCTGCCGAAAGTACAAGCAGAACATCCAAAAAATGCGGGTAAATTCAGTTTCTTTAGAAGGAACTCAGAGCGGAGGGAGAAGGTCCCGCGAAACGGATGGTGAAGCTAAGCGTCAGCTGACTGAGACCATGCACGTCACAATCAACAGTAATCGAGCCGGGAATAGTTGTTTACCGAGTAAGTGAACACGAGCAGAGATAGTAACCTGAATGAGTAGATAAGGGAGATGTCGACCTGAATTCGCGGAGGAGCAGATAAGGGAGATGTCGACCTGAATTCGCGTTGTTTTTTCGTCTATGAAACTAGTCTGTCACTTCGCTAGGTGGTTGTTTTTCGCAACTAACTGATGTGATCGATGCATGCACTCTGTAGCCCCAACGGCAAAAAATGACGGGATAAACCAGGTCGTTCAGGACATCTCCATTTCCGGTCGATGGAATGTTCGAAATGGGGGCGCAGGCATGGACAAAACCGAAAATTTGGTGCAGACTGCTTCGACAGAAGTCAAGTACAGTCAAACGTGGAAAATGAATAGAACAGGAATACTTTAGAGCACTATCCAGCTGGAAGGTATCAAGATGAATTAGTGTAGAAATGGTGTTTAAAGCTTCTATGCATCACTTCAGTACAGTTTTATCGTGTACTCCGACTCATGTTTCCTTATTCTCGTAGCCATCAACTCATCTTTGATGCCATTGGCCCCCGAACTGGGTAGGCTGGAGCGCTCATACGCCCTTATGGCTCGCAAAAAGAATGAGATACGAACTACAAGATGACAAACGAAGAACGACGGGTTTCCATGACTGCGCTGTTTTAGTTAAATTTCACCTTTCTGCTCGTGTGGCAGTCAGTTAGCGGGCGTAAAATTCACTCCATTTGCATATGGTACTAAGCCAAAGCTGTGAGATGCCACGGGTCCGTTGTTAGCCTTTCATTGACAGTGCTAAAGACCACCAATTTCTGATCACAGATAGGAACACGCAGGAATCACACAATCACATTGTGCACCAATCAGATCAGGCAAACAGTCAGCATCAAGGTCTGATTCGCCAACGACGTGGTGGGCTGTGTTCCACTGTTTTGTTTCCAATTTTGAGGTAGAATTGAGGATTCTTAATGTTGTGGCTGAAGGAATAAGAATAAACCGCCGGCATGTCTCGGCTGCGTTGTCTCCTTGCCGTATTATTCAGACGGATCAAAGAGCCCGTGTGCTAAAAATCATTCCAATTGGTGAATGTACGCATCAGAATCGTAGAGGTCAACCGGCACTGCAACCCCCAAATTTTGCAGACACTGAGGCATCCCAACCAAGAACAGAGGGTCCATCGATGGTGGAGACTGAAAGTGATTTGTGTGCGTGTCATTTTGGCGGTTAGTACGAACTTCCACTTCATCCATATTGAAGTTATTCTTTCATCACAAAGTATGGCGTACCTCTTGGGGGCGAGATGGTCAAAGTGGTTAGAGCGCGAATTTACTGACCGGAAGGTCCGTGGTTCGAACCCGACCTCTGCCTCTCGAATTCCCCTGTCTAGGCTTGGGCAACCTGATAGTATCTCAACCCTCGTGCAACCTTCGTGTGGCATGGCAATTAGGCACCGAAAGGGTGCTACAGCTGGACCCATGGTGTACCTCACACACTGATTCATTTCAGCATAATACAGGTGGGGCCGCGTGAATCAAACCGGTTTGCTCATTTTCTTTTTCAGAAACGATGCAATTCTGAGCTCGGCATTCGTAATTGGATGCAGGACAAGTCAACCGAAAAGGTTTGTTTCATCTTCGCCGTATTTTATTAGGTTCTTTTATCCTCTTTCATGGTGCTGCAATATTGCTCAGTGCTTCTGAAGTATTGCCTCGGATCCCCTTTGCTGCATCACATGATTGGAGTCCTCGGAATCCGACTGTCGACATCATTCACGTCGAAATCGACATAAACCGCCTACAAAACTGCGGGAATGGGTTGAAACGAGTGGTAGTTAAGTTAGCTCTTAAATGGTGGCATTGCATATTGTTACCAAATCGATTGGACGAACAGGATGTTGAGCAGCACCTTGTGAGTGGCAAGAAACCCAAGATTTTTTCCAGATTGACCATTCATATACACTGTCAACACTGATAATACTGTATTTAGGCACCAATTATATCAGCTACCGCCTCCAATGCGCGGCTACCTACCCCATCTCCCCAAATCGTCGGTGAACGAAAGTGTGGCAGCTAGAACCACTGTACGGCAAGTACGCGGTTCCTACAGCTGGCGATGACGATGATGATGTAAACCATCAGTATGTATGGAGGGACTTTCGTGGTGGATTGAGCCGCCATCACGTTGTGTACTTTGAAAAAGAGTTTGAACGGAGACCTGCAGCTGTGTTAGCATGTCATAAAAACTCGTATTTTTAACCGCCGCAGTTCTAGCACAGCGTCCAGTCATGGGTCTATCCTAGCTGAACGTGTGCTTTGTCGCTGTGACACCCAGCTCCACTGCGGTCAGGACCCAAACCTATACGGCATAAAGCATTCTCGATCACGGTAGCCGTATCTCGCGGTCATCTTAATAAAAGTACTGGCTGAAATGGGATACGTGAAAAACCTGACGACCGCAGCTGTCGACCGGAGTTGAAAATGTTTGTCTGTCTCCAGCGTTGCATTCAAGTTCAGTTCCAAGGAGACCACCCGTAATCATTGGTTTATTGAAGCCCACGTAATCTCCACCTTACCCATAATCTTTCTATATCTGAACACAAAGAACTTTCGCGTGTTGAGTTCTACAGCGCACGTAAGTCCCCCCGCCACGTCGGTTGGTGTCACAAGCAGGTAGTCGCCCTATGAGACTGGATAGTTTGACAGAATGTAGGTGCATCTAACAGTGCAGTGCAGTCAATTGTCTGAAGATGCTTCAGACCTTCCGCCAGTGAAGGCGAAGTACTGCGACTATGCAACCAGATACAGTGAACAGATAACGCATGATTCTACGGATGTCACTGAACAAAACGAATACAGACGGCTAGTACCGAGCACTCGGTCAAACACACATCTCTCTGCTCTCTGTGGCTAAAAACAATACCAACAACATCATAGTTAGTCGAGATGGTCCTTGGATTATCGAAGGCACGCAGCCGGAAACGCGAAGAGTCTGATAGGGTGACAACTCGGACCTTGTATCCGGGTTCCGGTTAGATAACACAAATAAACGAAAGGCTATTGCAACGAACAAACTGGAGAGGCAAACCGTCCAGTTCGTTTCAGAGGGTGAGCATAGAAAGACAATCGAGTGAACTTGGAGTCGGGGTAAGAAGAGTGATTTTGAAGTTTTTGCGGCTATGCTGGTCGAAGGATTCGTGAAGATTACACACGATGGCGACGCGAGGCAAACGGAAACGACCTACACTATACATGAGTTTACAAAGAGATGCTTATCAATAAAGTGGGATAAGACACAAGAACAAAGGACAGGTGCATCAGCAGTAATCAGCCTTCGCTTACCTGTCCTGCTGCATGCAGTAGGTGTCAGGAAGTTCATTTTAAGCGTGAAATTCATGGTTACATTTGGGGTGAGATGTTGCCAAAATGTACCGATGGTCGGTGCACATGTTCCAGCCACCCACCTGGGGGACTAGAAGACCGTCATTTAGACCTTTACTCATTGACCAGCCTGGTACTCCACAGCAGGGTTATGAGGGTGCACAGGTCATCACCCTGCGGTAATGTTCCGCCTGCTGGTGACAAATTGAAATCAAGGGTCTTTCGGACAGAAGTGAGCGCATTTACCATCGGAACGCTTGATCAACCTATGTAACAAGTGCTTTTCACTGACCTCGGTCCACCGAATCCAAAGATAAACAATGTTTAATAAAAAACACCTAAAAGTAGTGTTCGTGTTCGAGGAAATTTGGCATAATGCTTCTGAGAGACAAGCGCCGACCAATCAGCACTTACCTCAAGGCGCGCGTGTTCGCTTGATTGTGATCCGCCAAACCATCGATGAGATACTCCACATCATCCAGTAAATGCTGTGTTTCACCCCGTTCCTGACAAACGTGAGCTTCACTAACCTTGCGCACGACCGTGTACAGCTAGAAAGAATAAAAGAGGGAGCAGAAAAAGAGGAAATTAAAAAAGAACAGAACATTGGTGGTGTGTCAGTTGAAGTCGAACTGGGTATGCAACAGAATTTGCATATCGAATCGAGGCATATCTGTGGACTGTTTCGAATAGACGAGTGACGAGGGAAGAACCATTCAGATGCTGTCAGACCTAGAAAGAAGTAACTCAGAATTCCAGGGAGGAATTCGAGGTGGTTTGAGCCAAAATTCGTTGGGACCATAGCCATTTGGAAAAATGATATCTTTGAACTGTACCCACACAATCCACGTGCCGGGGGACCACTAGTAACCGCTAGTAACGCGGGTTCGCACCGAAAGCATCCAAGGCAGAAGTGGCAGGGGGTCGAGAGTGAGCGAGCACGAACAGGTAGTTTATCAGGTGGAAAACACGAGGTTAACAGTCCGAAGAGAACAGTTTATTAGTGTATGAACGCGAGCTAGCACAGGAGTGGAGGCACGGATGAGATAGGTTACTGGAGTGCGATTGAGCACGAGCGGGCCTATAACGACCGGGTCAGTGAACGAATCAGTATGAATGGTCATGGACCAAACAGCATAGAAGCTGTGACTGGAGGAACAAAGGAAGAGCAGGAGCTGGAGTGGAAAGCTGTACAGATTTCATTCAGGCATTGAACTATGAACGCCTGTCAAGAATTGTCATCCCTTGGAGTATCAAATGTGTTGAAATCACATTGCTGTTATGGGAGACTAGTATCGGTAGACTACCTTGGCGTACTCTGAAAAGCCGTCTAACCTGGCACTTTCCGGTTGTTGAAGACCGCGGTGATTGTGGTTGTACATCGTTTACATTTACCCGACGGACGAAAACGGTGAACAAACAAACGAAGTTGAATGTTAGGATTTCATCTAATTCCAAAAGTCACCAACGTTGAGCAAAACGGTTGGTCGGGTGAGACCAGACTGAGATAGGGGTAAATGTCACGATAAACATAGTCGTGACTGATTAGTGTTTGACAAAATACTACCATTCAGAGTTCGCAACGTGATGTTGAGTGACCGACTGAGGTCAAGTGAGTGAGTGACCTGCCATCTGGATTAGTGTCACGATCGAAGAATATGTAGTACAGAGTCCTGATTGGTACGTCTAACCGACCGGTGATCTACAGTGCATGCATCAAATACCGTTGGAAACCTTCTGTTTTTGGGCACCAGAATGAAGAGGATGATAAAACTTTCATGCTGACTGGACTCGGATAAATTGATCACTTACAAATGTGGTGTTGAAAAGGTAGGAAATGCTGTTCCGTGGGGACGATGAAAACAACCATTTGGAAAATAAATACGATGATCCTAAGTAATAACAGCCGAAAGACGTCAGTGGGGCAGGAAATCGAGGCGTTGCGTGATGCCCAACTGAGCCTCACCAGTCCTCGGAAAAACCCAACATCACGCGTGCCACTGTTATTTGACCTTGAACACAAGTGCTTGGAAAAGACAAGGCACAAATTTCACAACTCCGATGAAAACTAGGTAGAACAAGCAGACAGAAGAAAGATTTCTGGTGAGGCTGAGGGGAACTTCTAGTTACTGATTTGAGTCAAAGTTGCGCGTATTTTTGGGTGAAGCCACTGCTGTATGCAGCACAGAAAGATGAAAAACCGTTATGTTCAAAAAGGGAAGAACTGTGTCATGAATCACCACCAGATGAAGCTTTGAACAGTAATCTGTGGACATAAAGGAAACTACTCACAAGGTTGTTGAAAACTCTTCGACAACCATGTGAGTAGTTTCCTTTATGAAAATCTACTGCAATATCTCGAATATCGTACTAACGGAAACATAAGGCGGCCTTTAGGCAGCGTATTCAGTTGAAGAATATCATAAATGCGACATTCAGCTGAGTCTCCCGTGAAAACCAAATTGATTTGCAAATGAGTGTATTTGTCATAATCTGTGGACACCTGTCGGTGGATACCTGTCGTCAAGCGCTGTGTTACGGGAGTCACCTATGAACAGAAAGATTGGATTTGAGCCGTCCAGATCGAGATGACCATGTGATGGTTCGAGTTGAGAAATCCCCAAATGAACTACACTCGATTGGTAGTTGATTCTGCTAGTAAAACAACCAGTCGATTCGTGAATTAAAAGTCTAATCTTCAAACAATCCCATATCATCAGAGGTGAACTATTGTTTTGTACAACCGAAGCCAAAGATTAGTACGGATTTAGATGCGCGAAAATGGACATGTGGGGGTGTTGATGCTCGACTTGTGGGCAACGAAAGAACTGAGTGTCCCGAGACTGATAGATAACCGAACTAGCCATTTGGCTGAATGTCTGAAACATGTTTCAGATGTAGCTAAGGTCAGCGTATTTTTTTACTACGTTATTAGTTTCATCATGCGTCCAACGTAGTCTACCCTCGGCAGTCAAGTCGTTTGCCATAAACCAACCAGTCTGGGCCCAGATGCGCCACCAGATATGTATCCAATACACCGCTAGGTTCAGTCAACGCCATTCAGATTCTCATTACCAACCGTGCTAGGCTGCCCGACAAATCGGACAGTTCCAAGGGCATTTCCTATATGATGTCGCAGAAGGAGATCAGCCATCCTCTGTGAGAGACGTACACCTGTCTTGCTGATGAAACTCAGGATGGTTAGATAAACATGAAATAAAATAATAATCCTTCTGCTGTAACACGCTTCCGGTGCTTAACTGTCGTGCCAGCCAAGGGATACTGTCAGGTTGTCCAAGATTAGAGAGGAGCAGCCATGATGCAGAGGTAAGGTTCAAACCACGACCTACCGGTCAGCAAATACGCGTCTTGACCACTGAGCTGTCTAACGACATGAGTGATACAGAGGTAGAACAATGGGGTGTCCATCGATCACATTCTGGAACTTAGGTGGGAACCATCGGACGATGTTGTGAAAAAAAATTTGATCGCCTTCGAGAATCAATAATTCCAAGACGTGACTCGGGATGATGAAGAAGGATGAAAGTATTGGTGCAGAATCCTGAGTATTTGCATCTTAGAGTGGTTGCTATTGAAAACCATCGGCTCGACGGATAGCTCACACACACATTATTCAGCGCGCGCTGGTGGAGTAGTGGTAACACATTGTCCACGCATTTCAGATATCCGGAATTCAAACCCCAACACGGGCAAGGATTTGCACTGCTGGAGAGCTCTAATAGGATCGAGACTCGAGCCCAGTGTTCCCCACTTCTGGTGTGGACTTACCAAGCGCAGGAATGTTCAAGCAAGAGTGATGTGAATGTGTATTTAGACTTCAACTTAGTAACGCATCAGCGAACAACAGACTTTGTATTGACCAGCTGCCCAGCTACAGCCGAAGCACCCTACCAGCGACTGCCATTAGAGGTCAGTAACCCCCTGTCACGACTCAAATCCCATTATCGTTTCACCTGCGGTGACAGAACAAGTTCTGTTCACGAATGGACATTATGAGAAGCCGTGACAAAAGTAGCAGTGATCGAAACAAGGCCGTACGCATTGAAACATTGACTAAGACAGTCTGGAAAGAAACGGACAGTACACAGGCCGGGACAAGACCAACGATTTCCCAAAGTATCCACTGAATTCCACAAATCAGAGGTCATCAACGAATCGTAACCCAGTTTCACCGATTGTCGAACACATTGGATTGATCCCAGTCATCCGTCTAGTATGGTGTTGTACATTTAACCTTTACATTGCCGGCGTTAACGGTAATTACAAATTCAGGAGCACAAAAAGTGATGCCCCGAAAACTATCCGTTTGCTAGGGCACTTATACTTCCGCCGAATCCAGTAACGCTGACAATTGATGAGAGTAACTGAAACGCCTCATCACTTGAAACTTGTCTCATCGATCCAGAGGATTCAGCGCTGTACGGATGATTGCCAGCCTACCTGTATACAGTACGACAGTATCATACGACTCTTCCTTATTTTCATTACCTTGTAAGTGAACTAGCTGCAGGACTGTGCAACAATGGAATCTGTGATAAGAGAGCGAACCTGCGCGCGAGTGAGACTAGTTCTTCGGCGAGAAGACCCCTGGCTAGGCTATGTCATTTCGGCTTTACTAGAATGCTTGAATCTGCCGCCTAACAAGATCCACTACTTGAATAAACGCCCCTCTAAACGCGCCTAAGCGACAGTCAGACGAGGTTTTGAAGAGAGTTTATTCTATGGAATCATATGAAATCAGCAAGGAACAACTTTCCAAGAAGGTATATCGGCAGAATACATATCCGGATACACAGATAGAGAGGACTTCATTTCAGACTGGAGTTCCTTGAAACAATACTACTTTGCGGATTCAAGCCTGTTCTCAGGCATGAATGAGCGTTACTCCAAGACTGGTACAGTCTTGTTGCGTTTTGGCTTCATATAGACGATGCCAGCCGCCTTGTGATTTTTTGTTTCATTTTATTCTGTTTTGCACGCATTGCAGTAGACGAAAATGCACGAGATGAATTCATCTCACTGTCTTGTGCAAACTGATCGGGGATCACAACGCTCTAAAGTTGTCTAAAAAAGGACACTTTGCGTTTAATCTGTATATTTTTGTATTCACATCGTTCCCGATCGAACAGCCTTCGTCCAGTCAGGAAGCGATTATTTCGGCGAGCGAGGAAGGTGATGAGAACCACAAACATCACTCCAGGGTGAGAATGATGGTCAGACATGCCCACGTGTAGCTTGTGGCATCACAGATAAGCCACCCGACGTTCAAAATGTGACACCATCACTGCTGACGAGTGGTAGGAAGCAGAAAACCAGTGTTTTGTGCCTTTGGTGTTGACCCACATGAGTAATCACAAAACTATGGGAGGAGGACCGCTCAGATGATGGTGAAGTGGATTCCAACTCTTTGCATTCTAACATCAGACAATCGCTTATGAAACTAATGGTTGCTCACTGCCACTTCACTCTGTCTCATAATCCAGGTCCGCCAACAGCGTCGAACGAACTTACGGGACCCAATGCCCAAAACATTGTCACGAACGAAGGGAAGACCAAAAATTATAAGGAAAAGGTTGAATACGAAAACTAGCGAGATCCAAAATAGTCTTAAAATAAAACCTACAAAAAAAACAGCGGATGGATCGAAAGGAATACAGTGACCATCCGATACACTGGAATGATTAAGCTAAAGCGTCTGACATTAAAGTAACCGAGTGAAAACAAGGGATTCCGTTCACAGAGCAGGTACGCTGAAGGCTGACCAATGAGCGCGGAGAGAACAGGATAGAACAACAAGTCAATTAGACTAAATAAATTAGACACTACCAGCAACGCGGCAAACACATACAGGCGCAAGCAAATCAAAAGAGAAATATCCATCCAGAAAGTCTTCTTCTAAGATGACCAAATGTTTGCATGTCGATTTATGAGCCCTGGGAACAGATCAACAGCTAATCAACACTATCGATCCAACAATAACACAAAACAACACAGCTGACTGCCTTGAGTGATGAATCGAAATGTCAGACCACGATACAACAATCGTATACTTAATCGGTCACTTGCAAGCAATCCAGTCACCGTAACCAAGTAGCTGTTATAGTTTTCAGTATACGTTGTTAGCAAACCGGGTTGCGGATCGATTTGTTCATCAAACAAACGCCAGAATCGTTCAGCTATAGCACCCTTTCGGTGACTAACTGCCATGTTACCGGAAGGAAGCACGAGGGCTGGGATACTTCAGGGTTGCCCGAACCTAGACAAAGGAAGTCAAGAGGCAGAGGTCGGGTTCGAACCATGGACTTTCCAGCCAGTAAATTCGCACTCTAACCACTGGGCCATCTCGAGCTCACCGTACTGTTTAAAGTGTATGGTGCCTGTGTACGGGTGGTCCTCTGGCACGGTTGGGAGACTCGGCCTCCCAACGAAGAAGATGCATACAAGCTCTCGATTTTCGGCGATCACTGTCTTCGCCAACTGGCTCCAATCAAGCAAACTGATCGGATCAGCATTGAAATGAGAAAGATGGATGTCCAATAAGTGATCTACTGAAAATGCAATATTCGCTGATCAGTTATGTTCTCCCAATGTGAGGTGGGTGACTCTCATGACAAGTATTCTCTGCAAAGTCCCAAACAAACCGGAGACGAGGAAGCGGTGGTCAGCTGGTGACATGGCCTTGACCACACAGCTGGCAGATTTCGTCCACCGGGTTTTGGACAAGGCGACAACTCATATCGATGGTTGTGGACACTTCCCGATACGGTAACATGTCGCAATCAACAGAGAACCTCTATTAACAAGCTAGTCCGCCTACTCTACGACGCCAGTTAACAGCTCTCGCCTGTTCTCACAGTTTGCATTTTTGATACTTTCTTTTCGCCTATGTTTAAATTTCGGCAGGACGAGGCAGTCGCTCACAGTCTGATCAACACTGAAACTAATGATGGTGATTATTGAATATCAAATGAACTGATACAGCAAACACAAAACTCACTGGCTTTTGTGATTTTTCAACCCTGCTTCCGGCCGGACAGGACACCTGAGTAGTCGGCTTTGTGGTGGTTCGTTGTGGTTCTCTTCGACTGGCAGGACAGAACCATGGTTTGACGTCTTCGACCTCATCATCCAACTCACCACTCTCATTTTCATCTGCCTCATCTGGCTCCTCTTGGTCTTTATCACTGGGATGTGGTGACGGCTCTTTGACAGAAGCAGGACTGGGTGGCGAGTGACTTAGACCGCCCATAAGTGAGGTGAGTCGTGGGAGTTTTGTCCGATTGATTGCCAGTGGCGGTTTTCCCGCTTCATCACCCTCACTGTCGGAAAAATCAAAGTTGCGTGGCCGATTGGTAGCCATCACCGGTTTGCTGGTTTTGCTACCAGGAGACGTTTTGTTGGGAACTGCTGTAGGTTGGGTTGCGGAATCCGGACGTGAAGTAGAGGAGAGGGAATGTACTGCAGTCGGAGTAGAGTTGGTGGTAAGGGGTCCTGGATTGGTTCGCGAGTTTGGCAACTTGGGCTGAAAGAGAAAAAAATAATTGCTAATTCCCGTCGTTCGCTAATGTTAAGCCAGAGAATGGTCGAGCACCTACCGTCACGCATTAGAACCCGAGAAGCAACATAAGCGATCAGTGGTCAGATCAACCTGCCGAACCATTCCGAATAATTTTCTTGATCGTTCAAAGCTGATTCTAAAAGAACGTCCCCTAAATCTCACGAGTCGTAGCAATCAGTTCAACCCTCATTCCGTCATTAAAATGGTGACCTTATTATCACTGCAAACCAGAGATTGTTCTCCAGGCGGGACCCAAAAACACCTTGTTCACCGACAAAATCTCACTTTTTAGCTACCCGACCAACTAATGAGTGTACTTGTTTGATGGGACTTTATCGAAATTGCTGTTCGAGGCCATTATGCTCACGAAACAGATGATCGCAAGAAGCCAACACAGCAAAGCACACATTTAAAGCCTGTCTCATTTTGCGATTTACTTTCGACACACTGGCAGGAGAAAACCGATTAACTGTCAGGTTTTGAAATCAACAAAGGAGAAGGTTTTGTCAGGCAACAGTTTACGAAAACAGAGGGGATTTCTTGGGCTGTGACATGTAAACTCATGATTCATTGTCTAGAAGGAGTATCGCTCCGATTTTGGATGGACGTGTCTTGCAGTGATTCACGACCTGGGGGAAAATATGGCGTACAGCTGTTTCATTCTTTTGAGTTTCGAACACGAGTTTGATTCTACTGTCGAGAAATCTACCAAGTTTATTTCGCCTTACATCGAATATCTTCTGAAATGGATGTTATCTAGGGGCGTGAACTCAGATGTCCCCTCGTGAAGAAACATCCCCATCAGAGAGACATTTTACATTTTCTAGGGAGCAGACCCATCAGAATGATGAGGGTACACTTTCCGACTCCCAAAAGGGCTGATTTGTTCCACCAAAATACGGATTTCTTGGGCTACTGACCCAGATTTACTAGTCGATCGTCCAAATTCTCCCTGCCGCTGTTGGCCTACGCAGGAGGGCGCTGTTACAGCGGAGGACAAATGAAGGCGTGGATCTCAACAGCTAAAGACAATTTTGATCTACTGTGCCTGCAGGTGGTCTAAGGCACCAAGCAGTGGGTGGTGCTGAGCTCGGACCTTGCAGTGATTCCGAGCCGACTAACTCTTCTCCAGGATTAAGCTGTTGCAAAGCAAAGTACACTAACAATGTGAATGTCCTTGGTACTGTTTACAGAATACTGCATCACAACGGAAAAATTTTGCTCCGCAAACTTGACACGACCGATTACTGAACCTATTTTCCGCCATTTTCAGCACTTTGGCATGCCACAGTTTCAATACGGATGGGAAGTAACGAAGCTGCAGCATGGAAGAACGAAACAATCTAAGGTAGGTAGTTTGACATTTGTCGAGTTTGGGCGGTTGTCCAGAAACAGGAAACGTGCAATATGGCCTGCAATAGTGAACACCGGTCTACGATTAGTATCGGTGTCCTTCGAAACTGTACTCTTCTGGCGAAGAAAGAATAGTTGTTTTGAGGAGTAATCAGGATGGCTATCTACGCACTGGACGTACTGACAGGCTGCATTGGTCTGTGTGGCTTTTGATCATCATCCGGAAAGCCGGCAGCTGTCAACATAAATTGGTCATGGCATACCATGTCCCGGTGATAGATCACAGACTAGCTATCTTCCCGTCGTTGTCACTCTGCATATGGAAGGCCAAGGTCGCCTAAGATGCATACCACGCAATGTAGTCAGTGTAACCTGTGGGGTACAACTCGTTTGTCTGTTGCGCACGAGTTTTTTGTCCGAAAATCATGTATCCTGTTTCAGCAATGCTAACTTACAATCACTTACACCACTCAATAAGCGCCAGACATTGTGTACGGTGAGAAATATCGATGGTGACGGATAGACTTAGAAAGCGCTGTCCTACAAACGTCATTCTCTAAAAAGGATCTTCCGGGGATTGCACTGGAACACGTGCAGGCAGTCTTAAGCGGATGTAAACTGAAGCCTCCGATTAGCATGGTATAAAAAGTGATAGCAAGGCACTGTTTTACTCTTCAAGCTGTCCATTGTCGAAGGAGCAGGACACGTAGGTTCCAGTAACACGTAAAATCGTTCAGCTGTAACACCCTTCCGGTGCCTAGCTGCCATGCCACTCGAAGGTTGCACGAGGGCTGGGATACTGCCAGGTTGCCCATGCCTAGACAGGATAAGTCGAGAGGCAGAGATCGGGTTCGAACCACGAACCTTCCGGTCAGTAAATTCACGCCCTAACCACTTGAGCCATCTCGCCCCCACGTAAAGGTGTGTGTGAATATGATTTAATGGAATTGTGATGCTAAGGTATCGATCACTCGATCAAATGGTCAAACCAGTTTTCGAATTTACCACAGCAGGACTACGGAAATTAGGACAGATCAGAGCAGTGGCAAATCATCATCCTCACCGACAGTACAAAACTAGTATATTTGTAAACCTTATTTTGAGCTATAGAATCAAAGTGGATGGGGAAGTGACTTAGTGATAACCTCGCAAAATCATTCCCAGGTTTCTACACCTCCAGACAATCATTCAGACCCGCCAGATAGAAACTGGCAACCACAGGTCTACCGACATCGATTAGCAGCGTCTCCAACTAGGCGCGAAGTCATCACGCAGAACCCATCCCTAGAAAGCGAGTGGCACCGACAGTATTCAGACCTTTCGTCATTTGTTTCACATCAATCTGACGGGTCAAAAGTCAACCACCACACTGCTTGCACAACTCTGAATCGAGCACGGAAAACGGCACGATAAGTCGACATGCACAATACATGACCGAACCACCACAAATTTGGGTGCTGAACACTTTGTTCGACTGAAGTGTCCATTGAACAAACGAACACTCGTTTTCTAACTGTTTGGTTCCGGATTCGTTGGGACCAGCCCACACGTGTGACATTTCTGGGACAACGGTTATCGAAGACCTGGAGACATTTCAGTTCCAGTGCTCGCAGCAGCCATGTGTCACAGCCATACAACAAAACAAATCAAAGGGTAGACTGATAGACACGTCCATTCAGAGTCAAAGATGTCACTCTGCCGTCACAAAGGTGTCTCGAATGTGAAAACGCGACCCGAGCCTTAAAGATTCGGGTTATGAGCTCATTTGTTACCTTACAATCGAAGATATATAAACCGATAAAATTGATTCATGATTCTGGGAATACAGACGATCGAATTCACACGCCCCAGTACCGATCGGGTTAGTTTAGTGTTTATCCTAGTCACTAGGATGACATGATGATACACAGATTGCACTATATAGGTGTGCAATGGTTGCAGGCTTGTTGTATTCTGGTGAGGGGGAACAAGTGGTTGAAATAAGTCAAAATGAAGTCTGAATGGACAGTGCAATTTTTCATCAACAGAAGTGCTCTACGGCATTTTTTTCACAAATCCTTTAGCCCACAGTTTGAGTCAACACGAAAACACGTTCTTGGTCACACATGCTTTCCAAGTCGATTTGCAAGCAATGCCTCAAAAACGTCTGTCTTCTCGAAGGGACACTACTCTTAAATTTGTTGAAAGCCGTTACACTACTTTACGTTGCTGTCAAGCTCGTTTATGGGATCAAAGTTCCTTGTTATCAAACAAAAATTGATCTGGACCAGAAAAATCAGATGGACCACCATCTTCTTCCACATACACTGTTGCTGAATCTGGAAGACATATTCCCGACCGACTTTCCTCAGTTCGATAAGGCATGTTAAGTTCGACTGTTGCTGCGGAAACTGGGAAGAGCTGAACACGGTCAACTTCATAAAGTGAATACTCTTTGTACCCTTGGTTTCGCAGATCCTTGACATTAGGTGAGCAGAGTTCCCTGTTCAATATTAGCTATCAGCTACTGAGGGCTACCCAGAAGTAGGTTGAAGATTTCATCATCACTTATGTCGCAATTCAGGATTTGGTCCCCGTGACCCTTTTCACGCTTGCATAGAGGCTGCAGCCAGCCGATTTTGGTGACATTCACTCTATCCGATTCCGTCCACTGTTCGAGAAGGACATCTGAGATGGTATGTGGCGCGCCAAAGACGTCAAAGGCTTTCAGTGTCTTCGGAGCATTGCCCGAGCCTGGTAGGAACACCGGATTAGTAATGTTGAAGTACGTCAAATGGTTTTCCGAAGAAATAACTCACCCAAGAGGACGGAGTAATCACAGTTCATAAGTTGCGCTGGCTTGGCAACCCGTGCTCCGTGTACCAGTCGACCAACTTCCTCGAAGGGTTCTTTTCGCACAACCACGTAAACGGTGCGAGCGAGCCAGGGGAGTTCAAGCAATAACTTGGCAGCGAAGTATGAAAGCCATTACAAACGAACTCAGCTGCACTGGTCATTGCCGTCTCCTTAGATGGGGACCCCGAGACGAGACATATTAATGGGTAGATACATTGTCAGACGGCTCAGTCGCGCCCTTAATGGCGCAAGTGCATCCAAGCTATTGCCTTCAATCGATAGCGCCCTTTCAAATCCCCCCAATTAAAAGTCCATTGACAATCCTGTATTTACGCATCAGCTACTACCCCCAATGCGCAGCTGCCTACCATCGTTGAACGAAACTGTGGCAGCTATAACCACTGTGCCACAAGTACGTGGTTCTTACAGCTGATGGTGAAAAAAGGTCAGTTGGATTGGAGGTATCCTCTATGTTCGTCCTATACAGGCATTTGTTATCTCTCAGGCTCAGAACACCAACACCGAAGTAAGCCAACAAGCTGTCCCCCCTGTCCCCTATCCCTTCTTTGTATCAATGTTTTGCTATCAACTGTGACACATTTCACCACTGTAATTGAAGGTGACGCCAATTTGCACCATTCGCCGTCCTGCAACTCCGATCCCATTTTACAACGACCATCATCATCATCATCATCATCATCATTGAAGCAACACCAGAGCTTGACGACCGTGCAACCATGTCAATTGATTTGAATAAAGCCTTATGATGGAAAGAAGAAAAATGCGGAAGGCGGGCTTGGGGCTAACCTGCAACAAACATACGAGGTGCCTACATCTGCAACATTCAGTCGGACAATCTGGATTAGAAGCTGACGGCATGAACCCCGTTGATATCGGTTAGCCGCCACATTGTTCAGTGCCTCCAACCAAGCACAGGGTCACGTGGAACCAAGCCTAGAAGGTCGACAACACATGGACTTTTCATAACATGCTTCATTCTTTTCTGGACACCCTTGTCAGACAGCGTCACCAAGTACGTGAATACAAACTAAGCAGGGTGCTGACGAACTTCAGAGGCATACCCTTTTGCGCAAACGTATTGAAAAGAACCGGTCGACTCAATCGAATGCATTTTTGAGGTCAAAGAACACTAAGAGTGTGAGGCGCCCATATTCATGCTGTTCCTCTAACACCTGGTGGATTGTGAAGATGTGGCCCACACAGCCTCTTTCTGGCCGGAACTGGTCGTTTTCGTCTCTCTGCTTAATCGTGCAGCCCAACTTTGCTCGTCCGACCATCCCAGTCAAGTTTCTACCCCCATTCTACAACTTAGCTCTTTTCTTTCCTTTCCGGTCTTGGGAGCACTACATCCCTCGCATTTTCCCCAGTTCACACAAACTATTCAGAAGCTGAGCTAATGGTTATCCCAATCCAGCTCAAGTTATGCTTTTTTCAAGTAGTTGTGCCGTTTCTACATATGGTCTCTAATGATAAGCCCCGTCTTCCTCGGTAGTTCGGATGTGTGCGATAACGAACCGAAATAGGTACCGGGTCAAAATAATTCAAGGGACAGGCAGCCAGCCAAACATTCGTACCAACGAGCTACGAAGAATGATAAGTTGTAGGTACCGAAAGATCTTTATTACTCGAAACGGACTTACCTGCTTCGTTGGTGAGCCATCTTCTGGGTCCAATTCCTGTTGCCAAGGACGGGGATTATACGCAACCTAAAAAAGAAGGGTACAGAGTAATGTGGTGGAAGCGTTACTTTGTTCGACTATCGCTATCCCCTAAGAAAACGCACCTGGTCGACAGCGTACCACGATCAAGCATACTATCCGCACTGAGCCGATTTCGTCCTCCCCGACCAAACAGTCATTGTCCACATGACGAATCACGTGACTAACTACTTCCTACATGAGTATTGCTGGGTTGCTTCGGCTCTTGATTGGTTTGTACCGATTCCGAGCTGATGCAGCTTAAGTAATCGATTTTAACCGCGTGGACAGTATTGCATATGTGGTGCAGGCCATTCGAACGAAACATGTTCACTAAAAGCAGGGGAGCATCTTAGTGTTGGAGTCTTATGCATTAGCGCACTACTCGTCAAAAGAAACACTCCGTCTCTCCTCATTCCGAATGAGATATAGTGAATAGTTATGAATTCAAACCAAGCAACTGTCACGGTTAGTTGTTTACTAGTGCTTTTGTGATCCCAGTCGTCGTCCAGTCCACTAACAGACCAGACGAGTTACATGGGCGCGTGATTTTATCTACGTATGGCACAACTGCCTTTGAACACCGAACAAATGGGGGAGATGTGCAGAGTTAAGGGAGGAACAACGCGACTTGACTTCAGTACTCGACAGCCAAGAGAGAGGGGGTGATTCGTGTGGCACGTGTGTATGGTCATTAGTGCGCAGGCACGCTATCCACCGGTGGTCTGTCAACCGCTTCAGCACTTCACACTGGTCAGTGAACGTGACTTCTTGAACAGGAGCTACTTTAGTAGCAAGTCACCAGGAAGAATTTCCAGGAGTGCAAGTTAGTCAAGCGAAATCAGTAACCGTGACACACCTAGTTCCGACTATAAAGAGACGCTCGGGGGCTGCAGGCCGAAAACGTGCAAGACCTAAATTTAGATATGGACCATGAAAATCGGAGGAGTATTCACTCCCTGGTGGTAAGGCAATATGGCCAATTATTTGACGCCCTCTATCGTCGTTGTGTCTAAGTTCACAGTTTAATTAGGCCACCTATCCGCATCATCGAGTACGGGCTTAAAAAATCACGTTGCCGCAAATCACATACCTGTATACCAATTGCACTTCCTTTTCCCCGGTCGTTCGTTCAGCTGTAGCACCCTTTCGGTGCCTACCTGCCATGCCACTCGAAGGTTGCACGAGGGCTGGGATACTGCCAGGTTGCCCAAGCCTAGACAGGGGAAGTTACGGACCTTCTAGTCAGTAACTTCGCTCTCTACCTACTTGGGCCATCTCGCCCTCCCGGTCAAACCTTTGTCTGAGCCTGCCTTTTAATGAGTCTACCTCATAGACTCGATATGCATTTGTAATCCGTCATGAACTTTTAACCCTTGACATGTCGAACCAATTTGATCGACCATCTTTTACGCGCGCTTTTTGACCATTTTGCGTTACCGCTTGTTGTGCGCAGGCGTGTGTCGCTAAATAAGATCGATATGCCGTCTTCTCCGGGCTTTCTTTGGACTTGCACTACCTCGTGCAATAATTTAGACGGAAATCCCCATAATTTGAGGTTTGTACCCCTTGTATTACGTATTTTATACATGTAATACCGCATTTCATTGATACATCTCAAGAATCCACAATTTCTGGCTTGTGATTTTGTGCGTCACTCAAGTGGGCTTTCCCGGCAGCAGCTGGAAACACCTTAGAAACAATGTTGAATGTGGTACGCGCTTCAGTCTATTTTCGATTAGTGTGACGGTTCCACCTATGCTTGTGTCGTGATGACATGGCTTCACGCATGCAGTCTACCTGCGTGCGCATGTTCAGCACACCGTATGCGCAACCACACTGCTGCCCGCTACTGCAAAGTAGCGGGCAGCAGTGTGACCTTGCAAAGTGACCTTGGCTGTCCCATGTCACTCGGAGTTCTCGTTGGTCCCGTTCCAGTGCTGGATAAGGACAACACAGTATTAGCATCATAATCGCCATGATCAACATCATTAGCATCCTTCGCAGTTCGGATTAGCGGGAGCAATTGGCTTTTTAGTAAACATGTCAATTCCAGGTTTTTACGGAGTTTACGATAGTCCTTGTCGGCCAAATCCAACAACACTAAGTTCATCCAATCCAGTGCTGAGATTTACAGGCCGGTGCAACCGATCGAAGCGACAAGCGATTGGTCGTTGCGATTCGGCTACGGATAGTCCTTAAAAAAACAACGGATCAAATAAGCCAATCAGATGAAAGTGTCCTAGCACGGATCAGCAGAGATGGAACAAACACCGTGACACTAGTTGCTGTCATTTACTCCGTCAAGGTTGATGAGGATTACTCCAGGACAAAGGACAGATGTCTCCACCATGGGTTTTGAACCATGACCTGAAGGTCCGTTAAAGGTTAACAGTGAGGGAAATTGGTGGTTAGTAATTTCTTCACAAAGAAATAGATGGGATGAAATAGAACGCAGGTGACTAAACTTTGCATTATCAATTAGGCACTTACCAGCCTTAAGTGGCATCAACCGTCTCTAGCAGAACAGAGCAGTTGCTTTCACAAAAAGTTCGAATCCACAACCTGCCAGTTAGTCGTCGACTTGGCGACAACAGGGTTATTCGACATTTAGAGAGGACACTTGTCCAAGGATGGTTCGACGAAAGAATATTGGGACGCGCGGATGGCAATTCATCGTTCGTTCTTGGAATTGGTTCGGGAACGACTGTAGATGCCATGGCTTATTTTGTCTACCTCGTTCAGAGACCTCGGCTCATTGGTGTGGTCAGAATGAAAGCAAATCAGGTAGGTCGGCAACTTAGAGGGACAGAAATATGGAAGGACCAAGGAGCTACGTGTGTGGTTCAGTTATGTGCCGTTGTGTTCGACGAAACATTGTGGTCCGAGAGAGTGTGAACACCTGAACTGAACCGTGGTAACCGTATTTATTATCCTAGTTCAAATGGTTTTGGAACACCGTCCCAATCAATATGACGTGAAGCTTGAAAACAGCGGTAATGTGGTAGCAAGATGTTAACAACCTTCGGACCTTGGCTCTACGACTTGGGACCTACCGAACAACCTACGAACGAAAAGTGCACTGGTTTGGGATCTATCGAACAACCTACGAACGAAAAGTGCACTGGGAGCAAAGGATGGTTGGCCTCCCTTCGAAGGGTAGGCCTTCGGGCAATTACGAAGCCCGAGATGACCCTAGGCAGTATGCTTCACTCCTGTCCTGTGAGCCAGTTTTCAACTTCAGGCTCTGGATAAGAAGCCAGCGACCTGAACAAATATGTCCTCAACAATGTGAACAGAAGAGATAGGCGCTGATCGTAAGAGCTCCGTCAGAACACCCCCTAGCCAATAATCAACGACTAAGAAACCATAATTGAACAGAAAAGGACGAATTCTCAGACTCCAGAGAAAAACGCTAGACACCACTTACTCTTTTCCTTTTTCCGTTGTGGACAGAGGACGGCTGTAATTTCGTAGCTGGAAGTTCACTCACAGCTTGAAAGGACTGTGGGGGGAATGAGGTGGCTCGCGATGGTGGGATAACTTTGCAAGTAGGGCTCGTTGGATTGGCCGAGGCGGAAGGGTTGGAGGAAGGGACAGGTCTAGAATTAGGCAGCTGGAGTTCAGGCCTGACGGAAGGCGGTTTTCTGGTTATAATCGGTTCGCGAGCAAGAGATGCCACTCTCGTAACTGGCACGGGGGGTTGTGATTTATTAACAGATTTAATCCGTTGGCTAGGCGGAACAGGCTTGCCGGCAGGGGGCGTATCGGGAGCTTGCAATATCACTCCCGCCTGCCCTTTAGCACCGCCCTGTCGACTGGATGTGTCAGCGGACCGCTTCCCCATAGCTGTGACTGGATTAGGGGTTTGTGAAGCGTAAAGGACATTAAAACATGATGTTGAAGTAGTGCCTGTGATTACGTGAGCCTGTATACCACCCGCAGTAACAGCAAGAACTGGTACATCAAATGCCTTTGACGTAGGAGAACCCTCTGAGGCATGTTTGGTCTGGAAAGAGGCAACCGGGTCGGGGGGAAGATCGCTGGCACCTGCTGTCGCCTTCTCTGGAGACTTGGTAATTAGTTCCTGACCATCAGTACCAGGAGTGAACGAAACCACATTAACTCGCTTCCGTGGGCTGTATAGTGGTTTAGAGACGAGCGGAGTGGAAAATGTATTGGTGTTCGTAGGGGAAGTGTGGGTCGTCAGTGGTTTGGTCCTCAAAATTTGATCGAATTTGATGTCCTGACTTGTGCGATTCGCGAACGTCTTGTACCGCACCTAGTTAGAGATGCATGCACTAATATGAGCACAAAGTACGAGGAATGACTGAACACGAATACCACAGAAAGGCTCACAATGAAACAGGCGAAGTAAATTGACCCAACAGGCGTGGGAGAATGAACAGCCAATAGGACTACTGACTACCTACTTACCTGCTCCTGCTACCTCACTTACTTATTCTAGTAATTCTTTTACAAGGGGTCACCAGGGTGAATCTGAGTACCTACTCTTTAGGTTGACGGTTTACACACAAGAACGCGGTTTAAAGAAAGAACTGTTATGAACTCTCTGCAGGGTCGATCACTCATGATCAGACTACCATCATGGAAAATTCCGGTGGTCCAGAGTGGGGTTAGACACAGCAATCATATTCAATTAGAGTAAACTGTGTAATCGTAGACTATGACAGTGAAGATAGAGAGATGGTCACACATTCAGAGTTTGTGAGAGTTCACATTGACTAGTGGAAATTTGGACTCAAAATACGATGGGCCACTTGTGGTTAACGTAGAGCTAAGCACTATAAGAGTTCCGGTAAAAGATTGCCAACGACTATGCACCGTTGATATGCGTATCACCCTCTCCGTTAGTCGATGGGCACCTTTGATCCAGGATGCCAGAATGGCCAGCGTGACTAACATTGTTCGTTGGTGTATTCGAATACTTGCCTATTAATGTTCTGAACGCTTTTGAATCGCCATATAGTGCCAGGTGGAGTGGTGCAGATGGTGATCTAACGTGGTCTAACCAATGCAAGCTGCGATGAGCAGGTTTAACCATTATGGACAAGTTGAATTTATGATGGGAGTTCATAAATTCGAAGAACTGCTGCTTCTGTTTCACATGGTCTAATATAGCAAGGAATCTGGAAGCTCACCAGTTTTCTGATACTGGGACCATTGCACGATATCAGGTGCCCTTTGACTGAAACACGGGCAAACAAAAGTCAACTCACGCTATCAGGCTATGATGAACTTTCAAATAGCCACGCAACCCATTTTTCTCTATCCAAAAAGGATCGAGAAAAGTGGACAGGACTTATACAACAGAGCATGCTCCAAACTCTACGCCACGTCGAGCTCTTGAAACATGCTTTCTGACAGCCATCAATTATCGGATTAATGTATCTTATACGTTGATTGGCGAGTAGTCTTGGAGTAGCCTCTGCTCAACAGTATGACATCGCCATGTCGGTGACTACCTCAAACCATCGGGACGGTGGGTCACTGATTTCCCAATCTCACATAAAGCACGCATCAGTGCAACCGAGAACTTTTTCATGCTCCGCCGCCAGGTCATGCACGGTTCACCTTGTAGTGTTATCCAGTCGGAGTCCGCCTCAGCAAACAGGATACGGTAAGGCGGCCGTTCACCTGGCATACGAAGCACATGACCAAGCAACCGTATCAATCCCCAAATTGGTTTGTTGCAGAAAACCATTTGTTGCACTTCAACATTGCTAATTCGATTATATATGTGAAATGCTTCGCAGACACCGATGCTCAAGGGCAGCCTTCTTTTGTCCCATGCACATAGCGGCCAGGCATCACAATCGTAAAGCAACGTTGGACACACTGTTTTCCACCCACAAACTAAGGTCACATCGACCCGAGTTTAAGTGAAGCGGAACCGCATTCAGCGGCTCTAGCATTCACTTTGTCGGCAATGCGTGATACAACTACCCACAGGTAAATGTGACTACTTACTACGGTGGCTCTGGTATGTCTAGTAGGTCTTTCTGCGTCTTTTATTTAGTAAACATGTACACACAATATCCAACATGAATCCGGCGACTGATTTAAGGGTGTCCGTGAAGAGATTCGAACCCGGATACTCAAAACGGAACGCAACCATTTGGATGGCGAGTAAACTGACACCAGGATGATTGGCGCATTCAGACAGCACATCAGTGCTCGACACAAATGCTAAGCTGCCGCACACCATAATTTACTCGACTTATTATGATGAAAAGAATAAAAGGGGATGGGGAAGGAAACTAATGCTAGCCCACCACAAGCATTCTATTCCACACCCGCAACTACTCACTTAATCTCCGTAGAAATTGCGAAAAAACCCACTAACATCGAAGGATAGTCATCATCATCAATCAACAGAGACAGCAACCCTGACGACTCTCTGCCATACAACCACAAAGCTTTAGACTAAAAAGAAAAGACTGGGTGAGGAAGGGGACTTGGTGCTGGCCTATTGCAAGCATTCTGAGATGCCTACAAGTCCAAGCGCTCAGTCAGACAATCTGGAAAGAAACTGAAAACATGGACACCACTGACATTGATCAGCCGCCATTTCCTGCAATGTCTCCAGCCGAGCACAGGAGGGATCACGGAGACCCCATTCTGGAAGGCGTACTGCATGAACAACACCAAAACTCTTCGTAATCTCTTCCACACCCTCCTGTCAAGTCATACGTTGTCTACATCCGATTTGCGCCGTTCTGAAGGAGATGAAGACAACAACATTCGTCTTGATAGACGATGTTTCGGCATGCGTAACACATGGTTGAGCCACCGCAGTTGATGGCACTGGATGCTTTCTGCGATTGAAGTACCTGCTGGCAGCCATATCTTGTAGTGTATCCAACGATGCACAGGAGTGACCACGCGGAAAGCATCCCGGGAGGCCACTCATTGTCACCATTGACAGATAACCCACGCTTCGCTGTCACATGGGAGATGAGTGGCACTGACAATACCGAGATTTTTCGTAACCTACTTCGTGTCCCCCTGTCATATCAAAAGTTGACCACCTCTCGGCTTGCGTCATTCTGAACTGGGCACGGAAAACAGCACTCTTCAGCAAAAGATGATTCGGTACAGCCATGTATGACCTAATGTCATGAATATTCTTTGTGTTCACATTATCGTTTTGTATTAACCATGCTTTCGCCTTCACTTTCAGCTTATGTACGTCTATTCTTAGACAAATAAAACGCTATTCACTCTTGTTCTCGCGCTCAATCAGAATCGATATTCTATTCGTAACACCTAACCACCGCAGCTTCTGCTGCTGGACATATTATTCAATGGAAGTCTCCGATGTACAAATGAACAGTCGCTTTCTAAATGCCTCGTTACGGATGCACCGCCACCAGCTTACACGAGCTATGGTTCTGAGACAACGGTGGTTGAAGACGTACTAGTTTCACTGCCTGAAGAGACCAATCTATGATTGAGAAAAACGATCATCGTTGGTAGTCGACAGGACTAGCGCAGCTTCAGCACATGTTGCAAAGTGAAGATAGGATTCATATAACCCCGGCTAGGACGAAACCCAGTTTGAGTTTAGCGAATCTGACTTTCGTGATGATCGTGCAAACTTCGTACGGTAAAGCAGAATACCTTGAAAGCTATGGCCACTAGACCGATGTCCCGGTGTTCTTCGCATGATATTTTTGCATCCTTTCTGAAAGGAAGAACCACTGTCAGGGCGCTCCATTCTATTGGTAGTTTTTCTGACTCAATATACTTTAGACAAGTCACCAGGATAGCCAAGAGGGCCTCACCACCTTATTTGAACACTGCGGGCTGCAAACCATCAGGATAAGTTGCTTTGATGTGTTGAAAAAAATGAAACTGCACACTGGACTTCCGTTACCGATGGTGGACTGGTATCGAGATTCCACCAAGCTAAATATAGTTCTTCTAGAGGTTGAGTTGATGCGGGACAGCTGAACTGTTCTGAGAAGTCTTCAACTCGTCGTTCGAGACGACGAATGGATTGAGCTCACATTGGGCATAGTTCCACTGACACCCACCCTCCTAGGACTAGTCGATCGGATTGGCTGGAACAGGGTGCAATTACTCTGTTACAAAGGCTTTCTTTATGTTCCGGTTTTTGCGCCCACCAACGGTCTATCAATTCTTCGGCCCACCAAGGAGTGCCCCGGAAGTTCGTGATCATAATAAGCTCTTTGTATTTTCGGATCGAGAGCTCTCGGACGGAGAGCTCTCCAAAAGCTTCCGTACACAAAGCGGCGTCCGTCAGGGATGTCCACTCTCTCCATTCCTATTTAACTTCGTGATCGACGAAATCATGAGACGAACGCCTCGGAGTTCAAATAATCTGTGACGTAAACCTTGTCGACCTGTAATATGCAGACGACATCGTTCTCGTCTTCGAAGAGAAGGCACAGGTGTTTTTGGACGAAATGACAAGTCATCCCCCGTTCTTTGGTATGCACTTTGCACACACAAAATGTAAGGTCATGCTCCTGGACATGCAGTCATTGAGCACGCCACATACAATCCAGGGAGAAGGCACCCGAAGCTGTGGAACGTTTTCGGTACCTTGGAATTTGTATGAGTTCCGATTGCAGTGTGACAGGTGAGGTCAATGCATGAACCTGCAACGCCTGGGTTGCGTTTGCTAATTTCATACAACTCTGGCGTCAAAGTGGTGTATCAAGCTACACTGCGAACTGTTTTGTTGTATGGCTGTGAGACTTGGTCTGTTCGATCAGCGGAACTAAGGCGTCTTCAGGTGTTCGACAATCGTCTCAGAACCATAGCTCATGTGGGTTGTTGCCGGGAAATCGGAAACAAGGCAATTAGAAAGCGAGTTTTCGGTTGTGCAACGGGTTCTTCCATTGAAGAATGTGTCCAGCACCAGAAGTTGCGTTGGTCGGGACATGTGTTGCGCATGTCTAACTATCTTTTTCCGAAGAAAGTGCTGTTTTTCGTGCCCAATTCAGAGTGGCGGAAGCAGAGAGGTGGCCAACCGTTGACCTGGCAGAAGGGTATGAAAGAAATCATGAGACGTTTGGGTGCTGTCGGTGCCACTCGCCTTCCAGGATGGGGACCGCGCAATCCCCACTGGGCCTGGCTGAGGACGCTGCAAGCTAAGGCCGCCAACCGATGTCAGTGGCGTTCTTGTTGTCAGTTTCTATCCAGCTCGCCTGAATGAGTGTCTGGAGGTGTGTGCACCTAGGAATGATTGCAATAAGTTAGTACTAAGTCCCTTCCCCTTTATACCTTTCTTCACAATAAGGCTTTCAAGTAAATTCTAGTTGTACGGCAGCGAAGCATCGGTGTTGAACACTGATGTCACCCTGTCGATGATGATGACGTGCCCACGCAATGCCGTGGTCGGAACCAAGCGGTGTACTCTAAACTGAGCGACAATCTTGTATCAAGACTCTCCGCCGGTAGCTGTTTGCCACATGGTTCGAGTGAATACACGGCTGTCTTGCAATTGGTGGCCTCCAATTCACACGGTGTGAGCGTTTGTGCTCAAATTCTGTGCTGCCTGGCAACAAATGATGTTTGGCACATAAGTGAAGAAGTCGTTATCAATTATGTAAGCGGTAAGCGTACATCCCGAATCTGTCGCCGAAACGGGTTTCCGCAGGTTTCAGTAGGCCGACCTGGGCATTCGTACCATCTTCAGGATTACAATATCGGTGGTTTGCGCTGACCGGAGAAACTGTGACAAACCACGATAGCTGCCTTTCTCAGCCTCACAACTGTCGGGGCGTATGCTCAGTAAACAAACAAAACACACTTTACCAAGTCGAGATGCATGACCTTGAGTTAATCGGTTAACCTAACGGCGCACAGAGTACTGCTTACTGGAATCCAGTCAAGCAAAGCGCATGCAGCCCTGGGGCTAAGTAGGGCATAGTCACCACGAGCCATTGCATTAGAACCACCAAACACCCGAAGAATAAAGTCGAGAAATCAGCTACCTAGGACGAGGGTTTAGTTGAGGTACTTCACTCTGACTCCAAAGTCTGACTCATAAGATAATGGATTCGAGGTGGATCAGTGGCTAAGGCATAAACTTACTGACAGGAAGATCAGCATTTCGGAGCCGACCTAGGCATCTCGATACTCCCGTCTAGGCATGGGTAATCTGATGGTATCTGAGCCCTCGTGCTCCCTTCGGGTAGCACGGCAACTAGGCGATAAAAGGGTGTTACATCTGAACGATTTTTTGCAAGACAGTTGGAGAATGTAGGGTTGTGCTCGACGACCTTCGTCGCATCTACTTACACTTAAACAGGCAAGCTCTGATGCACTCAGAGACATTTTTTGAGTACCTTGTTTCAGGGGGATACGAGCACAGATGGTGTTATGTTTGCTGGAGATAAAAAATACACAAGTGGATAGACTGGCGCTGCTGAGGCACAATTTGGAGGAAGAACGAAGGCTGGGATACTGCCAGGCTGCCCAGGCCAAGACTGGAGCAGTTAACCAAGTATCGTTCGACGCTTGCGGAGGGGGTGTAGAAGGCCGGTGAGTGAAAAGCTACAGGAGCGAATGATACTCCCCGGTTGCCCAGGCCCAAGAAGGCGGCTTGGTTTAGGTCCCCACCTTGAGCTTTTGACTCAGAAGTCTGACCCATATGGTAGTGGGAGGATGTCGGATTTTGTATAGGGACCCTACCCCTAGCCTCTAACTCAAAAATCCGGACGGCGGAGGACCGGTTGTTAGGGTTTTCTTAGGGGACCCTTCGCGGAGCCACTGACTCAATAGCCTGACCCACTTGGCTGTGGGGGTCGGCCTGGCCCGAAGACGCAGGCAGTAAAGCATTGCTCTCTCACTCCTAGTGCAGCTGCGCACAGCAGGTGCCTTTTGAGCAGCACCAGACTCTATGGTTTTAAAAGTACTTCAACCATACTTGGTAATGCGCGGAGGTCACGGCCAACCGTTTGGCGATCTGAGTATGCGGTTTTTAAGGCCGACCTTTACTAACTCTTCTTCTTTAGAGGGATACAGCATCACCACTTCGATAAATATGGGGATGCTGGTCCCTTGAAGGAAACGGCTTATTGCCTTCACACTACCACAGAGGACAGTACGACCTTGCCTCCAAACCCCCTCGTAATACGATTTCCCGCAGTAAGGGGACTGGCTGTTCATTGTCGGGCTGGTCAGTCCTGGCCTTCCTAGTGTGGTTGAAATTTGGAGAACTGAATTCCTTCCAGTATAGTCCGCGGAATTACTGCAGCACTGAAGCCCGACCACCACAACAAAGAGACAGCTTTAGATCGGAATGACTTCTGTGAGTTCATTCAAAAACACTTATGGTTTCTTCTCTTCGAAGGCAGCGATCATGTCGTCTGCTTATTTCAGATCATTCAAGTGAACCCACATGGTCATTCATATCTCCGACAACCTCAACAAAATCGGAGCTGTCATCCGGGCAAAAAATGGCGTTCAATAGGTCGTAAAAAGCCTCTGGGTGTTTAAGAGCGTAAGCAAATACGACAAACGGACGGCATTCTACGGGGTACTCTCACATACTTCGCCAAACAAACCACATAGATCCGACTACCAACGGCCAACCATCCAACCAGACCCTTGAGACTGGTGGCTTAGAACAATACCAACCTCAGCAAAACCCGCTGCAGTGGGTTTCGGGTGACCAGAGTTGAGCAATCTTAGATAGGAGCGGTCGAGATGTTGGGGTTGGGTTCGAACCACGGACCTTCTGATCAGTAAGCTGGCTCCTTAACCACTGAGCTATGTCGAGCTATTTATTCATTTTATTTATTTAGTAGAAGCGAGTGGAAACCGTTGGGGACATTTCAACAACCGTAATTGGGTCTTGAATCCTCGTTTAAGAAAGATACTTCGAAGATGACCAGTCCAACGTAAATGCAGACTGTTGTACAGCTTGCTTCAGATATGAACGGAAAAGACTGTCTGATGAACTAAGCGTTATGGTTTGAAGAGGGATTTCAAAGCATCTGCTGCTGTGGCAGGAGGCTATTTCTCAAGTGTGCAATTCAGTTTTACGTGGGCTGGGATACTGCCAGGGCACCCAGACCCAGAAGGGGGGATGATTAGTGTTCTCAGGGGCGAGATGGCTGTGGTTAGAGCGCGAATTTACCGAACAGAAGATCCGTGGTTCAAAGCCGACCTCTGCCTCTCGACTTCCTCTGTCTAGGCTTGGGAAATCTGACAGTATCCGAGCCCTCTTGCTTCCTTCTGGTGGCATGGCAGTTAGTCACCCAAAGGCTGCTACAACTAAACTATTCATTTTTTTCATTTTCTCATCCAAAAGCCTTCGCCTAAGGTCTTAACTGGAAGGCAGCGGTGGTCGGCTTGAGATCATTCATCATCATTAGAGTATTCTACATTTTTAAGGCTTAAGTAGCCAAAAGCTTGAACTCCTAACCTGGAGCAACAGGAGACTGTTAGAATTCTATGGACCAACCAGGTATGCGGTTCTGTGCGTGTCACGCACACACACTAATCAGTGTAGCTAAATGGGCTATGGATGCGCACAAACTGTCACACCGCGGTAACGTCCAATGATCCAAAGTGTCTACGAGGTACGTTGACTAATGAGGTTGGAAGCTTTGATCTGACACTTAGTAAGCCCCTAAGGAGTGTCCTGACAACTTTCAACTTAAAAAGTTTCAGCGATATTTTGGGGATACAACAGTACAGCCCAGTCTCACCATTTATAGCGTAAAGCCCGAGAAGCAATCAGCTACCTGCTGGTCTACGACGGTCGCTGCGCTTTGAAGTAAGGGGTGTAAAACTACCAACTGAACACGCAGTACTGTTGGAACCACCGTGCCGGATGGGTTGATGGATAAGTAGCATAATGTTCACACGGACAAACTTTGCTAACCTATGATTAGAAGCCGTAGGGACAGATTATTATAGACACGAAGCATCAATACATACAAACAATGGCTAATTAATGCGTACCTGGGAGAACCTTCGCTCCATAAAAGTAAATTACATGGCAAGGGAGAAAATGTGACCTTTTTGGCGCGAGTGAGTCTGATGCTTGGGGAATAATCGGAAACTTACGTTCATCTCACCAACGGCAACCAATTCTTCATAGAGCGCGCACCGACCTTGAGTAGACAGGATAAAAAATGGTTCAGTTCAGTGATTGACTGATTTACTGACCAACCCATGAGAGTCGGTTGCCCAAAATTCCCTGGTAGAAGAGGTCGGTGGTTAGAAAGCGTCCTGTTGACCCCACTTTACCTAAACGATACATATGGTACTTCAGATGTGGCACGGCCTTTCGATTTTGCGCCCTCAAAGAAAATGACTTTCGCGGGAAAATCCAAGATCCATGGACTGATACAAACGGATTCACGGATTCACGGATTGATACACAGGATCAAGGCTTTCGCCCAACTTTCCCGGGTCAGTTTTATTCTTGTCGTTCAGCCGCTGCCGTTCACCTGAAAGGCAAAAGTGAACAGAAGATGTAGCACTGCTCTTTACGTTCTCAGCGTGAGGCAGTAAGTTTGCCAGCGCGAGGACCCGCATAAACAGCGTCTAGTAGTGCTTTGAACTCTGGACTAGATGTAGCGTGGGCCACCATCGTAGGAAGGTTATTCCACGCAGCAATTACTCGAAATGAGAAAAATTGTTGCCTTCTTACCTTGTCCCCTTCGTGTGTTTGCTGGGTCACTGGTGAAAAACCTGTTGGCCAAGCCTTGTTCAAACAGGGTGTAAGTAAGAATTAGGTCCCCTTGGAGGCGGCGATACTCCAGGGGGGAAGAGATCAGGCAGCGCGAGACGCGTTTCGTAGTCCACGGATTTAAGGCCGGGAACCGTTTTCGTAGGAGCTAGCTGGGCACGCTCAATGAGGATTACGTCTTTCGTGCGTCCTGAGTAGACAACCGGGTTGGCATATTCAGGGAGCGGAGCGGTCTAACGAAGGCCCCATAGAGTATTTGTAAGTCCATATGAGGTGTTTGCCCGGAATTTTTCGTAGGTTGCATTCTTGCTTTTCGACGGCCAGATACGCCTAGAAACCCTGCTTAATAACGAAGTCAGGCCTTGCTTATTCCAAGCACGCAAATGGTCCATATACATTGTAGACTCATTAGGCACCGCGCTGATCCAGCGTTCGACAGGCCAAACTTTTCAGCATGCGAAGCAGTCGAACATCCAGGCGGGCTCCATTGAACAACGGGCGACAGGTAGTACAGTAGAAGCCGAAAATAACAGAGTTGCCACACAGTAAACTAGCATCTACGCAATAGAAAGCAGTGCACATGCACCTGTTTCTGAGGGTGAACAGGGCGTTCCCAGAGGATAAGGCTACTCTTTGTCGCAGTCAGCGGATGGAGGCGCCACCAAATTCTGATAGCTGCGACAAATTCTTGGAAGATTATTGAACATAAAGTTGGCTGATTTTCTACTTTCACTGAGGCTGCTTCATGGTGAATGCCCAATTGAATATGTCCTCGATACTAAACCGCCATGGTTTTAAAAGCTGCAGAACCCTAATGATCAGTCTTGTTTCGAATCGGATCGGCCCGATTCCCAGGGTATCACAGCAGTGCCAACAGCCAACCAGATTCTTGCATGCGGTGATCCAAATATCTACAGTACTGTATTGTTTAGGCAATTCACATGAACGTGCCTATATGTAGGCACGGTCATGGGTGAGTAGGCTTGACAAGTTAGACATTTTATGAGGTATCAGTCATACACCATGATAGACTTTGAAGTTCGTAGAACACTATCTTAATGGTGAGCGCGAATGACAGTCTGAAATTTATGATACAATGGCTTCCATTGGAACTTCTCACTCGTTTAAATGTAATGCCTATGTTTCTTTCTTCAGCCACGTCAATCTGGAGTCTAAAGGGGACACAGTGCCGGGCCTGGCCCCTGCACCCCTTGCGAGCGCATACGAGCGGACGTTTTGTACCTGCCTGTCGAGTCAATATTCTGATAAGATCTGAGAAGTCTTTGACGGACGTTTCAACTTTCAAGGTTCGTACGTTCGTATCATCTTATCCGTGGCACCACATCTTCAAAAAACCTCGTTTTCCGTCAACTTCAGCCTAGACTGTTTCATGCCTTACTAAAAAATGTCTGTAAGTTTGGTCTGTTTGACAACACTAAAAGAGAAATCCTTGAAAACCGACGTGAACTACCACTGGATATTTTGGCCCAGCAGAACACTTCCAAAGCTAGAGCTGAAGTAGCACACAAGTTTTCGTAAATCATGACTACCACTTCAACATTATGTAAACTCATTTCACCCTGTGCCAAATCTCTTTCTAGCCGGCGAAGCTTGAAAGTAACCAGCTCATGAAAAATAAACCATTAAGGCAAGCGGCTGAAGAAGGGGAGTCTTTCTTGAGAAAGTTTGGCTAAGAGTAAAATCTTATAAACCCCTTGCTTCCTGATCCCCAATCGTTCATCCCTTCTTAAAATCGCTCTATTGTTCGGTTCGTGGCTGCCCATCCGTTTGAATTACCTTATACAGCTCTGGAATGCCTCTCACTTGGGAACTGTTCTTTGCATACAAAACCAGGCATGCTCACAACGTTTCCAACCACAGATTTCAGTCCGGTGAGGACAAATAATTCTTACGTCCATTCGGATGCGGAAATATCACCACCGACTGTAGGTAAGCTAAATGGTTCCCTAACTGGTGGAACAAATTAGGAACTCTTTTTTCCAGAATATAATGGTACACGCCAACCCTCTCAACAACGTCCACGCTCTCTCAACAGTGCACTAGTCCTAGGTATCTGAAAAGGACTACTTTCTAGGTTTCGCGCCCCTTTCCCGGGATGTGGGCTTTGCAAGCAGAAGCTTTCATTTAGATGCTTTCGATAGATTGCCTGCTGGGAAGGTTTGGGGTGGGTGTTCCGTTGGTTTACGCATCTTGAAGGACTTTCATGATGAAGTCCTGCATAAGCAAGCCGATGTCCGGCTATCCCAAGAGATTACCTTGCTAGTTTAATCGCCCTATCCTCCCCATCTCATGACCTGGAAGCTTATTAAAACGATTGTGATCACTTATTTTATGCGGCTTAGAACTTGTACTTCATTACAATGCTCTAGTACACTTGAGGACTCTACCTATTTGTGTGCCACACGGAAGCCAAAACCACCTGTGATTCTAAATGGACTCTGCTCTACCTGTGTGGATCCCTTAGCTAACCCAGACTCCCGCTGCCCAGAGAATTGCACGCCCCCTGTCCAATCACCTCAACCATGACTTTCATTGTTGGGCTGTCCAGAAGCCGAACTATGTCAGTAACACGATGCCACGGAACTGTCCAACCTAGTCAGGTGGCACATCCGCAACTGTTATCCATGCTTTTGGTTGTCCACCTTCGCTCTCTTAGAACCCCAGTTGCAGAGACAGGCGAAGTGAATAGCCAGCCCTACCTGCCCGTGGGATAAGTTTATCCTAATCCACTCAATCCCTCTGTCGGATTTATTCATTTATTTGGATTTCCATTTTGTTTTCCCACAAAAAGTAGTCTTCCTCACTGTTCGTATCTCGTCATATGCGGTGGCATTACTTCACATTCCAGGGGAACTTTTACGCCTGACTCCGCTCAAACAGCGGCAGCAGCAGGGCTCTACGGTTTAACCAAACACCATGTTTCGCGGATGTTAGCAATCATTTATTTCTATCGTGAAATTCTCCACCCCAACAACCCCATTTACGCTTCTGGTGACCCTGATCATGTACCCAACTGTCCAGGGTCACGCAGTAGCAGCAATGGTTTTGATCTTTAGTTAAAATTAGCCAGCTGGGTCACCAGCATACCTCCGTTTCTCCAGATTCGTTGTTATGGATTCCCATTTTCCGCGAGATTTACAGTTTTTTATCGTGTGTGAGAGAGAACCCCTTTGCTTTGCATTCCGCGCCATCTGCGAACTGTATCGGTCTAGGCTTCTTCCAATTTTGTATGTTCCGTGCAAGCTGGAAAAACCCTATGAGTGTTTCTGTGTCAGTAATATTCACAGAATTAAGATCGTCCCAGTTTAGGCATGGCCTCACCTGTGTAGGGTAATGCCCGCATGTGCCTACTTCGCTTCCACACAATTCTAGGCAAGCATAACTGAAGCCAGACTCACCCCCAGTCCGATTGTGCCAAAATTATGGTGGTTTTCTACCCACCAGTTAGAAACAAACATTAGAATTATGAAATTCTTATTCTTAAGTTTTTTACGCAAAGGGATTGCAAACCAGGCTCGCTGTTCTGGCAGTTTCTTTCGCCCCCTCATTCAACATCCGGCTGTTAAACCGAACGTTTTTGACAGACACCCGGCGTCCGAGATATCTGGAATGGGAATTTTACCATGTTTACCCATGGTAAAGTATTTTTGGGCAAAACCTATTCATTTCACTCCAGAAGTGTTGAAGGTTTGTGATACATTAACAAAAATCCTGAAAACCCGTCCTCTTCAACAGCGTTGTCACAAACTTCCAAGTGGCCAATAACCCGATTTGTGAGCGAATGGGTTATTAATATCTCTGAAGGTCCCCTTACATCTCGGCTGCATATGAGTTATCCAGCCTAACAGTCTTAAACCGACTGGCTGCCGCTGCATCGTGCATTCGTATTAGCAGAGGGAAATCGGTCAAACATCCCCGGTGTGACGGATGACAAGCACATTTTGGGCTTCGAGCGCCAGAGTGGAAAATCCGGTGGCGGAATTTGGTCCAGACACATCTTAGAGAACCATGAATGTAACCTAGTTGCGGGCACTAAACCGTGAACATGGCGATCTACCGCAACGTTACCCCGTAACTTTTTGTAAAAAAGTAAACTGGAGGTAATGTTGACTTGGGACCATCATATGTTTTTAGTATTGTCCTAAACAAGAGTGCTTCGTGACCTTAGTCATTAGTCTGGTAAGTGAGGAACGCACAGCGTTTACCTCAGGCAAACCGCATTGTACCTGTAATCGGATTTCAAAAGGGAGTGGAGTGCACTTTCTTCAGTAGGAGTTGGCATGCTGTCAATGTTGAGAGATTCGCGATTGCAACCATTTCGCTATAAAAACTTTATCACAGCGATAACAATTTATCTTTACTGCATTCGTGTGGAAGGACCTTGGTCTACGGCACTCCAGAGTTAACAACGTCACTTTTGCACAGTTAGAGCTGTCTTCTTTCACAATAGGAACGTTGAATAACGCAGATAATCCTGCTTCCGTTTGCACCGTTTGCACGTTCTGTTGTTACGCTAAACGACCGTCTGTTCAAAAATGTACATCGATTGGTAAATGCTCTTTAGTGTCTTCCGCCGCGTCTAACAGTGATTTAGTCCTCGAAAGATTTAACTTGGTAAACTATTACTTTCTGCTGGGCATCGCTTACAGGCCTCCAGGAAGAAATACTGGGAAGTAAGGAGTGTCTTGGGGACACTCCAAGATAATCTAAGCAATCCGCGCATTTTACCACCTGTTATCCTAAACGCACCAACGATGATGGTCTAAGCTGGCAAGTTTTTAGGAACGATAGTCCACGTATGTTTGTCCCATTCAAGCCTCTAATCAAAAGATGAAATTGCAACATGGGAAACTGGTTACTTGGTTCAGAAACTCAGCACGGTTTTGGCCTTGAATGAGGGGTGACCATTGCTTCTGTATAGCCTCCAAACACCTCGCAAAAGATCTCGGTACTCACGTGTTACCTGTGGAAAAACTGTAAAAAAAACGAAAATGAATCCTCCAATGAAATGAGTTGACCGGAGACGCTGTTCAACCCGACCGCCAAGAAGACTGTGTTTCCGTCTGAGGTAGACCCAGAAGGTCTAAATTAAAATAAAAGTTATAACACGATTCAAAAAATGGCGTATTGGTGATGACGACGGAAAAACGTGAAGTGGGCTAACCGGTGCACCTTCGGTTGCGTGAGTAAAGAAACCATGGTGGCCTCATCTTTAGGCACCACAATACACTTGATACCAAGGTGATTTCTAAAGCGGATTTTAGTTTCATGCTTGCCGATTTTTATCGCTTGTAGGAGCAGTGAAACTATCTTTTGCTCATGTGTTGATCTGGTGCGGTGAATTTGGTTTATTAAACATTACGCTGTGAGATACTTTCCGATGATGGAAGTAAAACGGCTTAAAATCATTCGGCCACTGATATTCGGTGATCAATTGCTGAAGAGTAAAACTAATCTTATTCCATTTCTGAAGAAAATGTGTACAGAGGTTAGGGCTGTTTAATGAAAGCAACCCACAGATAAATATCACGTAGAAGAATTACTCCTGTGTAAAAAAGCTTGAAACGCACTGTTACGATCCAACTTAAACGCCCAACTGGCAAAATTCTTTGCTCCCTTTTTAACAAGTTTGAGACACTGGAACCGGAGGCAAAAGTGATACGTTTGTTCACTGGACGCGGCAGTCGGTGTAATATTGATGCCATCGGATGTGCAAGCGCCTTAAGGTCTCCGCAAAGCAAAATCTAAAGATAGCTTACTTCTTACTTGACTTGATTCTGAGAAGTTACTGAGCCTTTCAGCTATTATCTTGGGACAAAATGCGATATTCAAAGACGGCCTTATATTGACGAAACCAAGATCAAGATGGTGCACTGGTCGGAAGGGCACAAATATATTCAGTTTTGCTGTCACGGGTTTTGCAATCTGTAAATGCCTCAAGACTTTCCGGGTCCGTGTTTCTACTGTGCTAAGGACTGGACCAACCAGCCAGGACAGGAGTTTCGGTTGCTGTTCAAGGACTGGTTTCGAAAGACACCATTAGTATGTGACGGAAATCCTCAGCCCCACTGTTATACCTATTAGAGTTTTCTGTGCCCACATGAAGTAGCCAGACTGATAAGATAAAATGCAGCATATGAAGTGTGCTGAGAAGAGTTCCAATGTAAAGCAGAAACGTGACACAGAAATGGGTTACAACAAGTGGCAAAGCAACGGATAGATACGGCTAGCCGACCAGGCAAATACAATCCGTGTAGGCGGACCCAAATAGCCTGAGGCGGGATGCCACAAAAATGTGCATTGCTGTCGAGAGCTGTGGGGAATATTTCCTGGGTACAAAGTGTACAGTAGGTACCTACGTAAGTAGGAAGCTCAAAGATGGTAGGATCAGATAAGTTCTTTATTCAAGAAGTTTAATCTCCGAGGCGCAAAACTACAAGGCAAAATAAAATAAACAAATGAGGATCGTCCCACAACCACAACGCTCGGTAAACTTATTCTATTCAAATCCCGATGAGTCCCCGTCCAACACACTTAGGAGAGCCAAAACTGCTGTCATACTCTAAAACAAGTCTTGATCGTCCAGAAAATGAAGATACAGATATCACCACAGGTGGTTTGCGGTCAGCATTTTTGTAAATGGATAAACACTTGAGGCTTTGAAAGCAGAGAGAAGCGTTGACTGTGGCTCAAAGAAAAAACAACGGTCAAGAAAATAAACTCGTTGGCGCGAAGCATGCAAAAAGCCGGCTCCAGACGCTTTTACTCTCTATAGATGAACTAGTTAGAAAGAAGTACAATTTTGCCTTTACACCTTTTGCTCAGGGTGGTCCATGTGACACAAGCACCCGCCGGAGCCAGCTGACTAGCGCAAAGGTTGATGACCGTAAGGTCCTTAGAACTAACGGGAGCTACCAGGATTCACACAGACCGTTTAGAAATCTAAACGCTGTCATTAAGTAAATATGACTTAAGCCCGTAAGCCGAATGTTACCCGGCAGAGTGCTCGGTATTCTTTATGCACTTCTAACACGCAGTGAGTGGCCCACGACACCTGTAGAATTATGGGGCGCAACTTACATCCGCCTAACCACCGTGGACTCGGTTCGCGTGCACGGATAACAAGCGTCTTGGAGCTCACGTTACCAGATCAGCTTGTAAGGAACGTTTGGCCGACCTTGCTTGGCCAGTAAAAGTCTACGGTTTGGCTGTAAAGAGACAAACTGTTTTAAGTACCTAAGCTTTTTCATACTTATATATGCGCTAGCTTCGGATATTGCGACCGTTTTCGAGGTACGCAGGTTTCACCATACTCCCTGTGTTAAGTGAATTGAAGAGGATCTTTATTGTATCCAAAACCACTTTTATGTTGATGCGGTTGACGACCATTACCTAATTTATTTGACGCAGAAAGCACTTCGGAGGCAACATTCTTGAAGGACTGTGCTTATACGGGGTCACCTTTTATTTTGGCTTTTACGTGGGTATACATTGGGTGTTGGACTGATGGCAGTATCAGACTTGCTTGGAAGTCAAAAAGTTACTAAATCTCACTGCGCTTCATAACTCACGCGTCTGTTCGCATAACAGCAAATCCTCTTAGTTTTTCATAATGCCTTCATGCTCAAATAACTCTCGTTTGACTGGTCGTTCTCCAGTCTCAGCGCGATTATTTAAGTGGGTCCAGACTCGAGTTTGCTCTTATTGGAGCATGTCAGCAGTGAATATCCTTGTCCGTACCCGTGTTTGAACTCCAAATATCTGTCAGATACGGTAAGCGTGTTGCCATTGCTGCAACGGCACATGCTGGAAGCAGATGAATATCTACTTCAGAACAAGAGAGTATGTCCACAACTGAGCGGTTTGACTGGGTTGCTCGAAGCATCAAACAAAGACCCAGTAACTATGTTGGTTGGGTCAGCCGACTGGCCTGCCTACCAGAACTTATCATTCAGGTAGTATCACGGATAGTTTGAGACCTGCTGGACAACTCCGATTAGCCGTGAGAGATTGCAGGATTTGCAGAGTTCCTGAGACTTCAAATGCATTTGGTGTTTGCTGGATAGGTGGTGGTGAATCGTCTGGCTTGCATGTCAGGAGTTCTGAATTAAAACCCGAGGTGAAGAGCTCTAATAGGAACGAAACTTGAGTAAGGGCTCATCAAATTAAGTACCCCAGGGCAGAAGGGCGACTGCTTAAATGAGAATGACGTGAGCATGGATTCTACAAACCCTTCAATCACCTAGATTTCACCCACAATCATCTGAAAGGTATGCGTCCATGAATAGTAATGTAACGGCGACTCTAAAACACGAGCGGACTCACGAGGGGTGTGGTATTTGAGTCGCAGCTTTACTGTAAAAGCATGATGCTTAGACTATAATAGTAACTGCATTGATAGCGTCAGCTTAGACAGTTGCTGTTGATCTTGTGTCTCCAGCACTCATCCATTTACATATGGTTAGACGCTTAGAAACCCGCTCGCTGGAGTGAAAACGCAAACCTTGCCAGTCCTCACACCTTTCATTTATAGACCCGTGGCCTACAACTTTCCTTCTGTAGAGGCTGAAGTTTTGGCAATAGGCCAGAAACCTGTGGTTTATTATTGAAAGGGGAGCGCAGAAAACTGTAAAAACAGCTTGTTAACTTGGACAGCATCTTACAGAAGAATCAGCTGTCATACAGAAGCGCATGGGGGATATATTCATCGCATGAACTCACAAGATGATTGTGCACAGAGCAAAACCTATTTTTCTTTGTGGGGTAACAGCACCGTAACCTGAATCCAACTTAATTTAAGCGGCGCTAGCACTGGCAAATGAAACTGCAAGTCAATAAAATTTCCACCCAGCCAGGTTCAGGGTCGATGCAGAGACATAGCTACAGAGGACATAGTTTTGTGCAACCGAAGTGAGCTCAAAATTGGTTTGGTATTTTGCTCGTGCAAGTTTGGTGAAGGACTTTGTTCCCTAGACCAACTATGGAATGAACAAGTGCCATTTGGTTTGAATTTTTTCACTGAAGTTTAGCCTATGTCTGAAAAACTCGGTTAAGTTTTATTCCATTTTTGTAGTGCGCCTACTTGCACACAACCCTGGTCAACACTATGACAAGCCGTCTTCTGCTACAATAATCGGTGATACACAACCGGTGTAGACGGAGCAGGGACGTAGAAATGAAGAAAATAGCCTCATGCTTGTCGGGCCTAGTAACATTTGAAACCTACTGGGTTTGCAGAACGACTAGATAAGTGGATCATTCAGCCTGCTCAACTTTTCTATCCGCGTCAGTTTTCTCTAAGCAGCGCTGTGCGTTCTACAATGAGTAAGACCAAATCCACACTTCAACTTCGGAAAACGCACGCGTTCCATTTTACTTGGGACTAGAAACTACTTTAAAATCTTCACTGATGCAAGCACAAAGAACTTATCAGGATAGGCAAAAGACAGCGATGACCTCGATAAATGTACCCATTTGCAAATCAGATTGGTTTTTGCGAGGGTCTCACCTGGAAGCCAGCTGAATCTCCCGTGGGCTGTCGAAGAATTTTCAGCAACCTTATAAGTAGTACATTACGTATGTCAGAGATAATTAACTTCCGTTCCAAGACTTATCTAAACGTTCTGAAGTCTTCACACAACGAGTCACTTTGTCTGAGGAGTTGTATGCCGCCAGGCCGCCAGTGCGAAAGCCTTGAAAACCCTCACAGTAATACGTTGAGAAGACTGAACTTGCTACAACTGGTGCTTTAGCCAGGGCCAAAAATACAGTTGTGCGGGGCCTAAAATCTGCCCTGGAAAACCAAAATCAGCCACCGTTTGAGTCTTGTTTCAAATCCTTGGTGATCCCCTCAGGTAAGTTCAGGTAAGCGTCAGGTAGGCTCTCCACCACCTCAGGAAAGACCTACCTAACATCTGTCGGTTACCCACCACACCTACCGCAGATATAGAGCGCGGCCATATTCCTCAGTCTCACCGTCCCTTTCCTGATGCCATCAATGTGGTTTTGTGTCGACCGATCTTCTTATACGACATCGCTGCTGATCCTCATAACACTGCTGATCCAACAAGCCTCATGTCTCTGATTGTACCTTCCGGTCAATGCCATCTTGCTAAAATTCAAACTCAGTGATTGATAGGTTCAATTATAGATACTCAGGAATCAGAATGGTGGCCACTTTTTACGGATTTGTTGCAGTCTCTGAGCAGGGCACGAAGCAATTGGTGATTTTTGGCAAAACGAAGGCAGTAAATGACTTCAGCACTCGTGTTTCTATGAAGGAAAGTTATGGCAAACTGTGTAGAGTGCTTTTAAAGCTCACCTAATCTACCTACTAAATGTTTATGTCGTGGTTAGTTGACAACATCATTTGGGGCTTTTCTGAACTCCTGGGAACGCATTTTTGTTAAGGTTGTTGGCGCATAGCAACAGATTTTTAATACGCATGCTGGCCCAGTTCACAGAACATCTAACTGCAGAATCGGGTGTGCGCCATAATATATAGATGTCTGTCCGAGTTCTGATGTGGCATGCCCTCTATGGCGCCGCACGGAGCTGGATACTATATGCCGGTCTAGAGCTTGCACGTACAAAGCGCAAGCAACAGGAAAACAGTTTTCAGCAGGCATTGCAGAGTAAGCTTCCATGCAAAACACTGACCACTGGACCTTAATAAGCCGGCCCCACATTTCTGCTACCACGTCTGTTGTGGCAGGGTAAAGTGCACTGCGCAGAATCGCACGTGACTTAATAAAACAACCTGGTTCTATGTATTCGCCAGATGTGTGTACTGAGGCTGGCGAAACAATATGTCTTAGTCCTACTAATTTCGCAAATGTATCCCGGATCATTAAAAGCTTCTAAAAAGACGCTACATTTATGCACCAGTGATGTGGTTAACTTAGCATGGCTAATTAGGCTCCGAGTAAACTGGAAGAGCTCAAAATTGGTTTGGTATTTTGCTCGTGCAAGTTTGGTGAAGGACTTTGTTCCCTAGACCAACTATGGAATGAACAAGTGCCATTTGGTTTGAATTTTTTCACTGAAGTTTAGCCTATGTCTGAAAAACTCGGTTAAGTTTTATTCCATTTTTGTAGTGCGCCTACTTGCACACAACCCTGGTCAACACTATGACAAGCCGTCTTCTGCTACAATAATCGGTGATACACAACCGGTGTAGACGGAGCAGGGACGTAGAAATGAAGAAAATAGCCTCATGCTTGTCGGGCCTAGTAACATTTGAAACCTACTGGGTTTGCAGAACGACTAGATAAGTGGATCATTCAGCCTGCTCAACTTTTCTATCCGCGTCAGTTTTCTCTAAGCAGCGCTGTGCGTTCTACAATGAGTAAGACCAAATCCACACTTCAACTTCGGAAAACGCACGCGTTCCATTTTACTTGGGACTAGAAACTACTTTAAAATCTTCACTGATGCAAGCACAAAGAACTTATCAGGATAGGCAAAAGACAGCGATGACCTCGATAAATGTACCCATTTGCAAATCAGATTGGTTTTTGCGAGGGTCTCACCTGGAAGCCAGCTGAATCTCCCGTGGGCTGTCGAAGAATTTTCAGCAACCTTATGAGTAGTGTACTACGTATATCAACGATGACCTCTTTTTTTGATCGAACACGCAGTGTTCTCTTTTCTGGGTCTTTTGGGGTGAGGAAGTTGACCCAGCTACCTGGCACGGCAGTCAAGACCGTCACGGCATCTCTGGCAGACAGGCGCATGAGGGAGTCCAGAATTATCGTCTGTGGGTCGTTTTCCAAAAAAGCACGCCAGCAAGACTGGCGCAATCGCTTCTTGTTAGCATTCACTCGGTCCTATCCCCTCTCTTACCGTTCCCGCTGCCAAATCCTAGGCCTCAAACCACTATGGCTTAGACGGTTACAGCTGAATCTAACTCTCTTACACCGTCTGCTGCACAAAGACACCTTTATAGCAGAGGCCAGTCCAAATATAAACTCGCAACCCCGCTACAGACTCCGTAACTCCTGCAACCTCTTAGTATGTCCCCCAGCTCGTACAAACCTACGCCACTACTTCTTCCTAGTTTATTACGCTCGCATCTGGAACAACCTTCCTGAGCAGCTGCGAAGCATCACGCATCGTCATACTTTTTCCCAGTCCGTAGACAAATTCCTTACCTGTGAAACTGCTGCCGCCTTACTTAATACCCAACTACCCCCTGACCTCCTCTACGAATCGGGTCCAGTGCGCGTTTGAGTTTAGCGACGACACAGTTAGTGGGCAAGTAAAAGATCCTGTTATCATTTCTTCCTATCCTCTTGACTCGCTTTAAGCTAATGTAGGACTTAAATGCCTACTTGATCTAAATGTGCTGTGTTACTGGCTTGGTTGTTTTTCTTTTTTTCCCAGGCATCTTACACCTCGTTCTAGTATAGTCCCTACCCCGGATTACTCTATCAGCTCTGTCTAGTGACTGGTGCCCTCAGCCTAACTCTAACTGACAAGAACCAAACCAGAGTCAGCTTTTTTCTTCATTACCAGAGCGCATTCTGCGCCTATATATATATCCATCTGATGATTTACTGCACCATACACTCTCACACACAACATCGCGGTAAGCTTCTGCTCGACGTGATAGCTCACATCAGCGCTCCGACGCCGTTTAGCCATGGTGCAATCGCTGTGAATATCACTATTCCACTCCTACTGTCTCATTGGCAGCTGTCAGTTCACTTCTCCTCCGCGACTTGCCTCTACCAGCGTCTGTATGCCGTTTGTCTGCTCGAATTGACTGAGCTGTCTTTACTGGCCTTGCTTTCCCCCGACCAGAAAAAAATTGGTAGCTGGAGTATTTTTTAATGCACAAACCGCATTTATGACTGCTTGGTTGGTTTTCCACCTTGCAGATCTGGTAGCATGCACGAGGGATGAAAACCTCGTGTGGTGGACGGGTACGCCCTGCAGGGAGGGTCGCTCTGTTACGTTGCACCATGGTGCGTTCGTATACCCGTCACCCCTCCAGTAGCACGGGTGCATCGCCCATCGCCGGTGGTTCTGAGCCTGGCCTTTAAATTCAGGAAATCAAAAAAAAGTACCGCTGACTTGTGTTTGTTGCTGTTGGTGCTGGGCTCGCCTCGGTTGAGTTTTGTATCTGGCAACGCCATAAACCACAGATGAAGAAAAAAACTGACCTCTCATCTGTAAAAAAAACAATAAAAAAAAAAACCTGGAATAGCCTGAAGATAATCTGCAATGCCCATGGCTTACATCGACGAGCATAGCTGTATCTGCCTTCATCAGAACAGAGGCTACACCGCACCAAAGCCCACTCCGTCAACCAAACAAAGAACACATCTACCTGCCGCTCCCAGTGGTAGACATGAAAGTCTCCATCATTGCACCACTTACAGATTAAAGCTTATAGCAGTGCTTCGGGGACTGGTGACTATTTCTCTTGTACATGCTTTCTCTCCTGGTACTGTCCAACCCATGTAATAAATAACAGATCAACCAGTTATCTCGAAAGTTCACTCCCGTCCGCCCTTATACATCTGATTTCCACACCACCACTTTGCATGCTTATATCGGCCTTTACTAGATCCCTTGTAATTTAATATCGTTTGTTAGCAAACCCACCCCCTTGGTCGCTAGTCTATATCCTATTCCATACAATCACTTGTCATCACCCTAATCGCGTCAGACGTCAAGTTTTTCTTTCAATGTATATTAATGCACATTACCCCATTTGTTGTCTTTTCAAACTCACCATGCTTTACTAATTTCATCCCACCCCCTCATCTTCCCAAGCTTCGAACTTCGGCAATGCCTGGTTTGGAGGACCTGGTTGGCTGTTACCCACTCCACCTGGCCGGTGATCTTCAACCACAGGATCCCAAAACGGACCAAAAGAACCCTGCGATTCCATATCGGCTTCGCTCCACCTTGTTTCCTCGGCCAGCCTGAAATGAATCCCGCTGCCCAAAGAACTGCACACCCCAGCCCACTCACCTTAAAATGTGACGTCCGTTACGGGGCTGTCCAAAAACTGAAGCATGTCAGGCCAATGATGGCACGGCACTGCCATACCCAGTTCGATAGCACTCCCGCAACTATTCCATTCCTTCTCTCGACCGTGCCCTCGCCCACTCGTTCCATTAACTGCAAATACGACGAACTCCCCAATCGACCCCAGCTGACTCCATGACACATTCATTCCAACCTGCTGAACTGTTGGTTGAAATTTAACCATCTCTGTGTTACTGTGCTTCCCACCAAATCCAATAACTTTCTATACAGTTCGCGTTCCGGCTCGTGTGTTGCCACCATCTCTCTCTTCCAAAGGAACTATTATGCCCGCCTCCACAACAGCGACACCAGTGAGTCACTACAGTTTAACTGTATACCATGTCTCTGAGATCCCTGCTACCATTTACCCGCTTTGCTGGTCCCTCCATTTCATCATCCCCACTTACGCTTTTGTGACCCTGGCCACGAGCCCAATAGTCCAAGGCCGCGAGGCCTCAGCGGTTGTTTTTGGCTTCAGTTCAATTTGATCGGCTGGATGATGCCAACTTTGCTGCTTCACCAGATCTGATGTTCTGGTTTCTGATTTTCCACAGCTTACATTTCTCTTGTCATATTTCGGGCAAGAAGTCTCTTGTTTTGCCCTCCCTCGCTTTGTTTTTGCCCGCCACCTTCAAATCCTAACGATCTGACCTTGCTTGATGTTCTCTTCGACAAAAGAGCTTCCCTGCTCGTGCCGGTTTAGTGACGACCACGTTTACATTGGATACAGCTCACCGCCTATGGCGCTGTCCTCTTTTCCCACCCAAAACCCCCTGTACTCACAGTCCCACCAGTCATACCTTTATTCTGACTGTAACCTTATGATCATGCCTGACGGCATGCCCTCACAAGTTGGGAATAAACATTATTATTATTATTAACCTTAAAACAAATTGCTGCACACAAAATGGCTAGGTGAACAAGACAGTGAGCAGAAATCTGAAATGTTGCCCTTTAGGATACCTTCGCCCACGAGGGGGCTATTACTTACATAAGACTGGCTTGATCAAGGTTTGGCCAACACGTATTTCACCGTACTTCACCGTATTTCACGTATTTCATCGTCTAAAAATAAAATATGATGATAGTCCCTCAATATCATCCTTACGATGTACCCCTCCTTGCTTGAGGCTAAAAGTAGTGACTCAGTCACAGGTGATCCATGCACTTACCCTGCTGATCGCTTCACGTGGGAACTTCCAATTGAACTACAAACGCTTTTCATTACCTCAAAAGTTCTGGCTCCATCATTCCTTATCTGACTAATGCTTTCCTCTGATGAGACTCTGTAACAGAGCTAAAAATTATCGCCGCTGCCTGTCTAACTCGCTCTGTAATTGCTCCTATTTACTAGGCTAACTTTTGGCTTCCTTGCCCGTTGCAAAATTACCCAATTTTCTAATTTCTAATTTCTAAAACTACGCAACCACACTCGCATTTGCCTCGCACTTACTGGTTTCATTTCCAGCGTAGAATACCAGGCGCCCCCTTCATCAGAGATGCAAGTTTTCTTGAATAAAGTGTACTCAACACCGGCCAAACAGAAGAATTGATATTGGTTTGTTCTGTGCTCCTTGCACCATATCAGCAAGCTCAGTCATTAGGGAAGGGCTCTCGATCTTTTCTGTATGGTATTCAAGAATGTCTTCATGTTCTAACTTCATTACCGCCGCTGCTCCTGAAAGCAGACAAAGGGGATCGTAATTAACGATGGTGCGCAATTTGACATCTGTCGATACATTACACAGGTTTTGTGCACCTAGGGAATCGCACGCTATTAAGGCTATGATGGTCAGAAAACCAATTCTCCCCGTGGATGCAATCGGTTCCGGTTAACGGAACGTCACAACCGAACCCACCTTTGCACAGATACTGCAGCAGACACTTGCCTTGTAATAACCACGGAGAAAGAAAACCCAGTGAAAATATACAGGAAGGAACGTCGCTGCGCGATAAGTTAAATTCGCTTAAAAGTGTATCCGAGTTTATACACCACCGCCCCCTCAGATTCCGTTCCATCGACAATGGGTACGTAGTTATGTTTCGCAAATTAGACGTGAGTTGCCGCTCAGTATTCGCAAGATGGAATTGAATTCTCAAAAACTACGACGTTTCGAAGATTACCACTTTATTGTGAAGAATTCTTATGTTTGCTGAATTGTTCTTCAAATTAATTGCGTGGTCGATTTGTTTAAGTGCTTGAACCCCCAAGGTCGCTAGTCACCAATGGCTGTGAAAACGGTGCCTCATGTTACAAGATATCGCGAATTGCAGTAAAACGTGAATCGTTTTCAATGGACAAAAGCCGCAGGTAGTTCTGGAGCTGAGAGAATTCAGTGAGCTTTCGAGATTCTACATTGTGTTTGTGGACGTGAAATATGCGATTGTGCCATGCTTCTGAATAATTTTTGCTATTTATATCTGCTTGACTGGACGAATTCCTAATTATGTTCTGTGATCTTAACAACTGCTGTTCCGAATCATCATCGCGGTTGATACATTCATTATTTTATGATAATTTGTGCCAAGTTGGGGGAGTTCGAGGCTTTCAGATGTTGATAACCTATACACGTACGTCAAATTTAGTGGTACACTATAGCCATTGAAACTGGAAAAACATGCCAGGACAATCATGTCGTTGACTATAGTAGACAGCTCACGCACACGACTAGCACGCGTCTAGGGAACAAGATGCCTAATCAACTAGCCACATAGCGGAAAGCTCAACGAACCTAGCTGACGCACACGATTAACATGCGGCTAGGGGTTTACGTTGTCTACTCGGTTGGCCGATGCGCGACCATTCAAATCTACCGGGAAAAGTCGAGGGTACAAATTGTACGTCATGAAAAGTTGAATTTTATTGGTAATTTTGATTAGTACATATGTCTAGCCGGGGAGCGTATTGCCTTCTAGGAGCACAGTGTATATCGAGCTATTGACGGCCTGAAATGAGAGGAACATATAAGTTTGGTTATCAAAATATCACTACTACTACCCCGGAGTAGTATTTACCCTATAAGGAGAGCACTTCAGTGGCAACAATCTCGTGGTTAACACAACGCCATCCTCAAAGGCCGATTCGCATTGCGTGATTTTTTTAAAGCTGGGTGCCTACGGACTATAGGGTCTTATGAAATATGAAACGTACATAAAATGCTTGAGATATCACCAACAGTTACACAGTCTGGAGCTGAAAGACTTTGCATTAATCACATTAAATCATCGGTGTCTCTTTCTTTAACTGGTGCTCTACAGCGTTAGTCCTAGTAATAAGCAACTCACGGCTGTCTATTAGCTTCTCCTCGGAGCCAAAAATCCCACAGATTCCTCGGACACGCTGTGCTGGGAGTCTGTGCTTCCGTCAATGTCAACATCATAAGATGCCTTCTTTGTGGATCGGTTAGCAAGCATACCTTTGAGTTTCATGGACCGGCCGCGAGCTGGGCACAAAAGACAAGCTAATCCTCTACGGACTCATCTTTGGGGCAGCCTGCTTGCTGGTGATGTACAACCAGTAAGTCGTAAGTTCAACAACAAGTCGCGGGTCCGTGCGGTGCACCAGTTGCAGCTCTTGTCATAATCTATGTGCTGATATTAAGCTTAAAAACGCCTACTATACGGCTTTGTCCAGACAAGCCATATGGTAGAATATGTGCCGACTGTTTCGAGGGTGTTTTTGGCCAAAAATACATAACTTCTATATAACATATAGTGCTTCCTGATGGCTTACTCAATATGGGAGTAGCACAACATGACATCGCTGCCGAACATCACTCCAGCTCCTCGTACTTACGCCACCAGTTTGTCCATCACAAACTCCTCCACGGGATAATAATAATAGGTTTACATCCCAACTTGTAAAAAACATGCTCATAGAGGCACGATTGAGTCGTTACAACCTGAACGCGGAGAATAACAACGCAACGGGGAGGAAAGTACAACCGATGAGACACTCTTGTTACGTTAAAAGTCACCGTAGTTGTGGGAACCAAAAAACCAGAACAGTGGGGCATGAGGTACGTCTAGTTCAATGATGAGGCCGGTTGGCACGAACTTGAACTGAAAACCATTGCTAGCCATGAGTGACCTTGGGCGGTTGAGTAAATGACCAGGGCCACAGAAAGCAAAAATGTAGATGGAGATGGGAGAATTTGAAGGGGAGAAAAGTGGCAAGTTTTTTCTCAAAAATATAGTTTAAATTAAAACTAAATAGACTCACTGGTCACTGTTCCAGGAAAGTCCAATGTACAGGATTGTTTTGATGGGAAGATTGTGCCAATGCATAGGGCCCAACGAACATCGTAAATGAAATTGAACTTGTGAAGGAGGCAAACGGACTTTGCAGCAGAAAAGCAGATAGGTTAAATCCAAAAGAAGGGTTCAAGGGGTTAGAATGGACTCGTCTCAGAGGCGTTTGGGACTAGGTGAAAAATTTGTCCAGGCTCGAGTGGGCGGCAGATGACGGTCATTTCCCTGAACAAGCCAAACAGTTTACACATGGAGGCAAATTGTTCGCTTTCCAAGGAGGCATACATGACTGAATGCCCGGTGCGCATGTAATCGAATCAGAAGAGTGTACTGCTCGTATCTACAAGCAAGATATATGTTGCTATAAAAACTTACCAAAACAGTTTATCGCGTGTGTTCCATCGATATTTACTGCATCCGAAAAGCGTCGGAACAGCGCTGTTTGCCGCCATCTGGAGAAGCATATGCGGCTATGGTGGCCTTCCCGTGACTGCATCAGGTGCATGTGTCCGGTATCCCAAAGTTTTATCAGAACCCAATGCAGATCATCCGCTACAGTAAAAACCAACTGTGCATCACTTACTCAACATAAGTGGCCGGCATTTCCCGTGGTATTTGTATGTGTCCTGAGTGGTGAGGACCTTGCCAAATTCCTGGGTCAAAAACTGTCGCATTTCACAGCAGGGCCCTGCAGGTGCCCAACTCCTCTTTGGTTAGCCGTCAATTTACCGGAAGCCGATGGTACAAAAATTTAGAAGCCCTATAGTTGTGTTCAAGATAATAATAAATCACCGAGAGATGGTTCTCCGCTTCCTCAGACAAAAGCGCCCTGGCTAACCTGTGCTTTGTGTACAATTTGCTATTAGAAAACACGCTTAGCTTACCAGCGTCTTTGGATTCCCCGACCTGTCTTTTGTCTTTCTGGCCGCCATGGGCATTTGTAGTACACTTATTTTTTTTAGCACAAAACACCACTGGTGCTTTGATTACTGGCTACGCGCACAAATACCGCATAGATGTTCGTCATGTATTCTTTTAATGGTCCTCAAATGCCACGAAGAGTGAAAAGCGGACAGCCCCCAATTTCTCAATGGACATGTATGAAGCTATAGCACAGCAGATTCAAAGCAGAATGCGTACCAATGATTAAGAAGGGAGATTAATTAAAAAAACCGCGACAAAAGGGTGGCAAACTGTGGTGCTTCTCGGTTTGGGCATACGTACAAAAAATGCCAAATTTTGGTGCGAAAATTTTCATTTCGCTCGCAAAGACTGCACAAATAAGCATTTTACGGCCAAGGATCACCACATGAGTTCGGTTGTGACTGACTGAAAAGTGACTGAAAAGTGACTGAAAAGACCTCGCGATCAATAAGAGTAATCATGCAGAAACTTTTCTTTAAGAGCAAAGCGCTTACCTCGTAAGCAAAGAACTTAGCCGGTAGAGTCCGGCAAAGACTTTTGGCAATCATCGACATATTGGTTATGGGCTACTGCGCCGCGCTCTGAGATTGCATAACCTAAGCCATTTACCAGCACCGCACCAGTTTCTACTATCAATGATGCTTTCTAGATTTGCATGCTGAAGTGTATGTGAAGCCGCTGCAAACGTTCCTGGATAACCTGCCTGTACCTGGTTGTGCAGTGAACGAAAACCTTCGGCTATGTCTCAAACCTCAACGAACCAAGAGGCACCCAACCGGGTAGAGTCTGTACAACAAATGGTTGTCTTTAACTTCCAAGCACTGATCGATTACCCAATGGACTCCGGTGGTCACATTTGAAAAGGATTCCTACCTCGACTTCAGTCAATTCACCGAAAGCGACTTCGTGAACGAACGGCCACGAGCCATCCGCTTCTTCGATAGATAGGATTGCTCGCGTGGGTAAGCTGTCTATGACAAATTTCTTCTCACTATTTAATAACCGGCCTTCATCCACTGATAAAGGCCCGATACTACTGGCCGCTGGAGTGCGTCCCATGTAAACATCTAATGGATCAATGGCCGTGCAGGTGGGTAGCAGCCTGACCCCGTTTTTCACCAGAAGACCCCTCTTTACTAATGTCTGACCTGGTATCTAAAAACGCACATGTTGTCAACCTTCCCGAGGGACTATCAGTCTTAACAGGAATAACTATTAGGTGTGCTGGAAGCTTACCAACTCGACTTAAGACACAGAACCACGTCCTCTGTGAAGTAAACCCTACTTCGTTTCCAGGCATTGGTGCACGCAATAACATATGATGTCGCCCTCTTCAACATAAATGAGCACATTAAACAATCGACCTGCAATCTCTAGCCATGTAGCAGTCAGTAGCATGTAGGCAAACAAAGCATGCATCACATCCTCATGTGAACCCCGCCTATCAGAAGCTTTCATTAGTGGTGAGCGGGTCCTTTGGCCACGGTCGGCGTCTGGCCCTATTTTGGTTAGGAAACCAGTAAACCCATCCGTTCAAGGAGCTTGGTTGATAGAAGTTAACGCTACAAGAGGGCGTCCTCTTCTGGAGCCAGCTGCTCTAACCGACCTTGCGTAACCCTGGAGTATGTGTGTACAGACTCTTCCAAGTCAGTGAAAGATAAATCCCGGCCAGTCGTTGATACTTTATCTGCCACCTCAGTCCGTTTATGCTGCAATGACAAGGAAAGAGAAGGCACAATTTGTTCTACAACGACAAGCAAGTGCAATGCCGAAAAGTAGCACAGTTGCGTTAGCGCCATCTCGCAGATTTGCATTTCAGTACACAAGTCTCACTGCTTCAGTGGCCTGTCGTGCCAAAGGGAACAGGCCTCCAAGCAAAGAGCAAGCAATAAAATGAGGCTAACCAAAAGCATTGCGTAAAATCTCCTTCGTCATTGAGTATGCTGCCTCAGGTGGGGGCATCACACAATCTTCATTGGCTGCCTTCGTATCTCTATGAGAATAGTGGATCAAATACAGAAGCCTCTGACCGGCGTTTTCAACGTTGCCCTCAATATATATCTCAAACTGGCGTATGAACCCCCAGTAATGATTTGTGTCATCATCAAAGTATGACAGTTCCATCACGATTAGTTCTGGAGTGGCCGCCACTTGAGTGAGAGAAATGACAGGTTTCCGCCATGGGGTTGACCATCTAATACCACCCGTATAACCTGGGGTCTTTTGTCCGTCTCATAGGGTTTCAGGTACTGTGTTGACCGGTCATTTGGGACTACTGTTGATGGTCGTTGGTTTGCTCACTGAACTGGGCAATTTGATTGCAAACATCTCATCACCAATCAAGGTGACATCATCAGTACGTTGTTAAGGAGCGTAATGGTGGTTGCAATGGGTTGTTGGTTGTGCGTTGAGCAACGTTGCGTGTGTCAATATACGTGCTGCTAGTCGCGGCTGACCTTCGATCACGGTTAGTTGTTCGGTTAACTGGTTGCTCTGCCATCCTGTGTCTTGTTTCGTCGATGCCCACGTGACCTCTGAGCTCGTCGTCCCCGGCCGTCATACTCTTGTCGATGCTGGAATGACTGTTAGTGACCCTTCCGAGTTCCGGCCAGCGACCTTTATTGACTTGACTCCAAAGCGTTCCTTGTTTCCCAGTTTGTGAATCCGAACTTCGCTTCTCTTCGAGTATTCCGTTTGAGATGGTGGTCCTTTGCATGTAGTTGTGCGTAAATTGGATCCAGCTTAATGCATCGGTTGATCGAGTCCGCCGTGGAGCACCGCGCTTTCAGAAATTCCCTTCCATGTCTCATCTTTCGGTGTGCGAAATTTTTCGCATTTTCCAGATTGAACTTGCGGCCTTCTTGGTCCTCGTGTATGGATGTTAAGGATACAGTGTCATGTCTCCTGAGGGCCGCGTTATTTTCCTTTATTCGCGTGCATAACTTCCTTCCGGTTTGTCCAACGTAGAATTTGTTGCAGTCGCTGCAGCAGTCGTTGTAATGGGGAATGGTGGTAGCTAGATGCATCATATTTGTACAAGTAAGCTAATCTATTCTGTATAGTTTCAGATAGTTCAGATAGTTCCAGAATCCCTTCAAGGGAACAATGTTCAATGAGGGCTGCACGAAATCAGTAGACTTAATGCAACGTTTTCATCCCTGGATTGCGTTAGTATTGGGCAAATCAACAGGGCTTTCAGCTTTCAGTGCCATTGAACTGTGCAGGTGGTTTCGAGCACATTACATGCTGTCAAGGCAGTGGTTTCTGTGTACTCTAGCGGGATGCAAACAGGGGCATTGTATATTGGGACTTGGTGATGGCATTCCATACGCCGACTAATCTCAGAGGCGAGTGTGTCAATAGGAATAGACGCTTATGCAAGATCTGACGGCTCGCATGTTGCATCAGGAGTTAAAGGTTAGGCACTTAGCTGTTTACTTTGGAGAGTAGCTAGTTCGCCTTCCACATTATACAGTCGATCTCTAATATATGCCAGGTTCGTGTGAATCTGAGATTCCACTAGTAAGGGAAAGGGAAGAGACCTACTGAGTGGGATAGAAAGGGAGATGTTACTTAGTACTACCAGTCGGTCAAAATAACCGTCTAGCCTGGTTACCTGCGTCATCAAAACCGCCATATGACCGTTTTTGTGGTCAACTGGGAGTTAAGAAACCCACTGCCAACGGCGTCAAATAACCTTGTTCGCCGGTTATTAAACAGTTAAACAACCCCAGTTTAACCACATTCCGACGTTAAACAACAGTGAAATAACTGCCGTGTAACCGTATTCACCGTTATTAGATTTATTGGACCACGTTATAATGTCTCCTCAACGTGTGGAACCACGAAATAACCGTTCCATAACGACATCTTCCGGTTAGCGCGACGTTAGATTACAGCGCCATAATCAAGATCTCCCTAGATCTGTTATCTGACGCTCATTGAACTCTTTAACAACCGAATTTTACGGTGAAACAACCGTGAAAAACGATGGTCGTTTAACTGCTTCTAAACACGCTTTTAGGGCCAACAACGACAACATAACTGTAACTTAACGACATATGATCTTAAACACACGGTTGGACACGCAAGACGTCGAATCTGTCCCAGTGATTGGGGACCGGAAACCTTACGCGCAGCCGCACACCTACATTCTGGCCGCTTGCGGAGCTGGCACAAAAAGCTCGGTGCTCCGTTATTGTCACTTACGGACTACGCAGAGCAGTTCAAGGACGGAAAACAGATATACAACAAAGATATATGCCGTGAAAATGGAAATGCGATCTTTGTTCAGCAGTAATGTCTCACTATGTGGCAATCATCACCTCCGTAGTGGGAAGCACGCCCCTTTGCTTGTGTGAAAAACGAGCGTGCTGGTTTATCACAAACACATGCATCCAGGACACGTTAATGCAGACCGTTGACTGCACAACCCAGGTCCACGAGATACTAAAGCTCCCGCATAACGTCTTGTGAGCGCGTAAAACTGTCCCTGGGTTTGCGAACTCCCCCACAAAGACCTACAAAGAACACAAGCAGTAGACGTACCACAGTACTCATAAGGTTCCTGAAAGTTCTTCGACAGCCCACCACCGTTTTTTTCCTTCTTAGAGCTCATCAAGTAGGCACAGTCCCCGAGTTTCCGTCAATCTCGTGTTCTACTTGAACGCAAATTACGCAAAGTTAGCGAACTGCAATGATTTTCAAACCAATTTGGTTGTGCGGGGGACTCATCTGGAACCCAGCTAAATCTCCCGTTTACGATGTTTTGTTTATAGACAATAAAAAATTGCAAGACATCGTTAACCAGAGCTTTGGCTGGGTTTCAGTTGAGTCTTCCGCAAAACCCAATTGGTTTGCAAATGGATGCATGCCGCTTAACACAGGGCTTGGCACAACTCGTGCCAATACAGGCCAGATTGTGGCGGTACCGTCATCGTGCAGGTTCATTCCATCGCCTTTCATATGTAAATGGACTATGTCAGGCTACGGTGGCAGGAAAGTTGGAAAAACCAGAAGAAGCCCGTTCGCCATACCCAAGTGGAGGTAGTCCTTGGAAGGAATCCTCCGACTGGTTGTGTTGGTGTTATCATCACTGTCGGCGCTTCTCGAGACAGTTTGAGGAACGTATGGAGCAGCGATACAAGCAGACGATTTGCGATACTGAAGGGGACTTTATTCGAAATCATTCAGTCTTAAAATGTCTGCCAAACTCGGCTGGGATATATTCTTCTCTTCATTTTTCAACCTCCCGTGTGGTTCATTTACTTAAAGCATCGGTTATCCAAAAACGTTTCTACAATATGTACCGGTAAATCCATCGCCTGTGTTGCATAATCAAAGTAGCGTGCATCCATTTAATCGGGTATTTTTACAGGGTTACCTCTTGCATGCGTAAATTTCCGGTTGAATGATCACTTAGAGGTAAGCAAACCACGTTTGAATGGCTGCAGTCGTCCTATATACACCAGCAGTCGTGACCTATCATTCCTCCTGGTGGAAAGGAAGAAGGGCTTCGCTGAGGAGTTGTCTATTTGGGAACACCAACTTGACAGTTACAGACTGGTGAACAGGGGAGCAAAACTCTCATATGCATCTCGTTTACAAGACTGAATATCCACCTTCTCCTTGAACGCGTCTTCCTGAACTTTTCTGGATATTCATTGACTGTTACTCAAATGCAGGCAAATGTTACAAAGAGACTCCACAAATTCCGTAGCAGATCTCACCTTTCAAGAGACGCAAAGCGGATTTACGGGAAGACATACTATCCGCATGCCCCATCAGTAGTATTCACCGTTACACCGGTAGCGCTTTGCATTGTACTTGTGGGTATGCAGAGAAATCAGCCATGGGAAGGTATGCGACAACCCAGGAAACAGGTTTGGCGGCCACGCTCATTTAGTGAACCAGTGATGCAGATAAACAAAAAATTGGTGGAACGGGCTCCTGGAAATCAACACTTCATATGAAAAGAAACAGTAATGTGAATAAGTGTGGCGATGAAACCCACTGATGAGTAAATGAGAGCTACGCTGTTAAGTAACCGTTCGGCAGCCGACTTCAACAGCCGTACATCTGATATGTAACAGTTTTGTGCTAGCGGGGTCGGGGCACTCTATTGACTGGCTTTGAGGAGTGGTAAGGTTAAGAGCTGGGTCTCTCGAGACGCTTCTCTGGAAACAGTGGCGGGCTGGATGTTGGAGATTCAGAGTTCAACGACCTCTCAAAAGGATACGAGAGTGGTGGCACAATAGGCTACTTCGATTTAGGTTAGAAGATATTGTTGGTGGAGCATTGATGAGTAAATATTGCGGTTGGCACTTGGACCGTATCAGGTGCACCTTAGCTTCAGTTTGGCCGCCAATGTGGTCGGATAGTTTAGATAGGATTTTGAAAGTGAACGGCAATACGTCGACAAGAAGGCTAAGCTAGATGAGGTACGGACCTGTGCGACTGTCTGGGGAAATAAGACAAGAATTATTTGGAACACCACGAACAAAACTTTTATATACCACTTGACCTCGATGTTCTAGTTTGGCGCGACTTTCATCAACTGATATGCTTGTCTCGTTGGTTTTGCCGTCACCTCCGTCATGCTGTTTTTTTGGCGCTTTCGAGTTGTAAGGACCCGATCATGTCCCAATTGGTATGCTCCCAACAAGCTGGAAAACGAATATCTTACTGTTGTGGTTTTGCACTGGCAGTCAGTCTGTGTTTATTGAGATACCTACGTAACCCAAATCGACTTCACCGCCACCGGCCAAATTATCCCGCGCTGGAGTTTACTCCATCACACATTGTTCGATCCCTGACCCTTCCTCTAAGCTATCCACATTCGTAAACACCTTACCTTCCCCAACACATACGAATAGTGCTATCATCCAGAGAAGCTTTCGGCAGCCCGCCCCTCCGTGTTTCCCAACACGTGGTCAATGAAACGAGCCAGATGCCCCTACCCGTCGGCCCTTCCTGGCTGGAAAAGAAAAATTCAAAGGCAGCCCAACGAACTCAACGTTTCCTGCTAGTGTCAGCTCTCTCATGACAGACGCCCCCGAGTGCTTGAATGACACAGCAGTCAGCTTTGTGCCTGCTGTCGCCACAACAACAGCGCAAAATCCGTCTACCTCTAATCCACTCACACACCCCCGTCGTGCACCCTTGTTACGCGTCTTTTAACCATTGTTTCCTCGCAATACAAATTTATGCGGAACCTCCACCATCTCACATGAACTTTTAGAGTCGGGATCAAGCTAATCATGGATAGGGCACTCAAAATAAACTTTTAGATGCACATCTTATAAAAATGCAAATATTCCACGTGTAGGCTAAAAGGAAACTACGGGGGGTTCGTAGCGTGGCTTGAGCAATTAGTTCTTCTCACACCTCTCCATGGATTTAAGCCACGCCATATTGAGATTACCTCATCTATCAAGCATGCAACACGGCCCGGTACCTCAAATTTTCCCCAATCTCTTATCTCTGTATGTTTGGCCGCCGAACACCATTCTCGCTACCCCTAAATGATTAAGGTTTGTCCTTTTTACTGTCTGGTAGTTTTGCCCTTCCATAGCCCTTAGAAATTGTTAACGCCTCTATCTACCTGCTATTTTAGTCGCAATATACCTACTACGCTATGGCCCTCTAGTAGCCCCTTTCTACCCTGTCCCCCATTTGGAACCCACAGTCTAGGTGTGGCTGCTTTAGTGCCTCATCTGATGAACAGAAACGCGCTCACGACGGACCCAAGAAAATTTCTGCCCCATGTTGGTGTCGACCCGCGTGATGAACATGATCTATGCTCTGTTCATTATTCTCTTGTTTTAACATTCCAAGTACTGTAAAGATACACCAATTCGAATACATACGTGCCACTTGTTACGCTGCGCTGGATTTCTAGTTCGTCTGGTTATACCGATATACGTGCTGAACCAAATTACCACAATCCGTCAAAATTCCTCAGCCGATCCTAACTACCCCAACTTCAGCTGATTTACCCAGCACGTTCGTGTACAGGGCCACTTGCGAACCCGAGTACGATGTCGCGATGACTGGCATGCCCAGCCCAATGACTTGTCCTTATTCCACTACCTCGCTGCGATTTTCCGGTTGCGAATGATGCGTACGTCCATAAAACCGTATCGGTTCGCTGAATTAACCCTGAGCCTCCAAAATACCGGCCATCCGACTGCGTCCGCTCTCTCCACCCATAAATCCACTTACTCTTCCCATAACGACATTCGGGTTCAATGCAACAATTTTTCTGCCCCAATAAGCCCGACCAGCGGCTGTCCACTCTCCTCAGAGCCAACTGAGAATACAGTCCCTTGGTAGAAGCTCCTTTCGTACTCATTCGTTCTTGGTGTGGTCCATCGCTCTCATTTGGCTCCCTTTGGATGGAGTCGATACCGTAATAGCTCAAAGCCATCCTATTTTGACAGCGGCTGCCAGTTTTAGTCCAAATCTCTGAAGTTTCATTTATAACATGCCCTAGTGATGCTAGTTCCACCATTCCAAGAGGCCATGCCACCCCATGCCACTTATGTATCACCACCCCCGATGCCCCTTGCGTTTAGATCGTGATTATGCCTGAATCACCCGCCAGTTGAGTGTACCAGATTTCCACTAACCGAAGATCAGATAAGGCTCGTTTCCAGCCCTTTGGTTTAGCATCCATTATCTGGTATAAACCCAACCACCAGAATGGAGTAAACACTTCCCACCACGATGAGTTCGGGCTGACCGACACCAAAAAGCGATTAACCTCATTTTTATCACTGACTAGCGTACTATCCTCTGTATATGTTGCGAAGGTGGCGACACCGTTCTTTCCTGGGACATCACATGCTGTTCACGCTCCTATCGCGTATCGTGTGCCACGTGGTGACCGTGACATGAGAAGGAACATTTGGAATCAGTTAATTGGACAGCTTTTAAACTGTTCCCCCAAAAGGACCAGAAAAAACGAAATGATGTCTCACACCTTCAAAACATGAACACACTCAAACGAAAATTCCGGTCCCAAAGAAGAGGACGAAGCCTTATCAGGAAGCTGCTGAATCGAAAACGAATTATGCTGACCGACGAGTCCGAAACCCGCTGTAATATGAACTCTGAAGCCCACTAGAGCAGCCGCTTGGAGAATCCGTGAAATAAAAGCGGAGAGAGAGGAAACAAACCACAATTGTCATCCGGGATGTTTCCTTGGGAAAAACAGGAAGTTTTAACTGGCTGAACGAAGTTCCGACGATTTCATTTTCCAAACACCGAAAGACGCCACTCTAGCTGTCTAAAATGTCTGTAGACCTGACAAAACGAGACGCTGGCTGAAACTACCTCCTAACATGGCACCCCAAACACTGGATATCCTTAAGATGGTTCCAGTACCTACCCGAAAAAGCCGATCCCCCGCTCATTGTGGCCCAAGATTTCACCCAAAAATCTTCAAGGAAGGAATCGACGTTCTAGCTCTCACGTCAAAACTTTTCGTCCCGTTCTTCTCTAGAATGCTCCTCTACCTCAGGGAACGCGTAGTTATCCATTTTATTTAAAAACTGTTAGTCGTGATGACCCAACTAACTAACGTCCTAATAGCCTCACGATCATCCCATGCAGAAGGGCGGAATCGTAAATAAATTTCTGCCTAGATATATGGTAACAAAAACGCCCTTCCATCCATCCCAGCGTGGTCTCCTTTCGCTCCTGTCTTACGAACCCAATCCCCATCTCCTTTGGCCTTAATCGGGCAGTTGAGAACGTTCATATCTAGTGCACTTTCTATGACCTTTCTCGCGCCTTCGGTAAAACATCTCATAGGTTCCCAGCCTGCTGATGGAAAAACGAGTTCGAAGTTAGCTATCCGGAGGGCTTCCTGGTCTTAGCCCGAATCGATCCGTCCCAGTACCCGCCGGTGATTCACTTTCGTCCCATTTTCGCACCGCCACCAGAGGATCGGTTCTGCGCTATCCTTCTGTCTGACCGCACATTGTTACTTGGCGCTGATGACTTGTTTCACAGCAGGTAATCAATGCCAGGGCCTACCAGGCCAAAATCAACCTCCAATTGGTAACCTAATGGAAAATCATCCATATGCCGATTCGGATCATATCTTTCTTTCCACTTGCCTATTAAAAGGCACGCCGTTCCCATTATAACGATTACTCCGCAGAACGAGTTGGGAGGCTGAATTACCTCCCCCATTAGTAAAAAACGATTAAATTGGTCGACCTCATCCGTAGATCAGTCCACGTTCGTTCGTTTGTCCCCCATCCCGCCAAAACACAAAGGATGTTCGAAAGTGTACGGCATTAGGCCACAAAGATGTTCCTGCTGTCAGCAATTTTCTGTTCGAGGGCGCGGTATCGAACTAAGTCAGCGCGGGTAAATGGATCGGCAATCCCACTCATAGTTAGATCGATCGGCCTAGAACCAACGGGGCGTGAGATGGTTAGAGAGCGAATTTACTGACCGAAAGGTCCGTGGTTCAAACCCGACCTCTGTCCTTCGACTTTCCCTGTCTGGACTTGGGTAACCTGGCAGTATCCCAGCCCTCGCGCTTCCTTCGAGTAGCATAGCAGCTAGGCACTGGAAGGGTGTTACAGCTGGACGATTAGGAACTAACTTGCAGATAGAACTGTCTTCAAGTGTTATGTCGTGCCTCACCACTTACTCGATCGACCATCACCCGGATCACAACGCTGACAGACCCGGGTTCATACAGCACTTTCTACAACCCTATAGAGTTGTACCTTCACCAGTGTTTAGCTCGAAACGTTGGGACCCTTCAACAAAGCTGTACAAGATTCAGATACAATTGCGGGCATGATCCAGCCCAACATAACGTCTCAAGGTGTCAACACTACTCCAGTCCGGGAAACACAATGGGTCGATCGACCGATTTTGAAGAGTATTTAATTCCCCACCACAGCTGAAACCTGGGCGTGCATGGGACCCCGGCAAGGAACAGCAATCTATTGCTTCGCTGACCACAACAAAATTCCCTGAAAGACAGGATAGAGTTGTCTCTACGCAAGCCAACCAGAAAGAGCCCATTCACCGTTGCTCTACCAAAAGAGCAAACAGGGAGTTCTTGCTCTCCTTCAGCCAAAGAATCTCAGTATTCCATGAACAAGTTACAAGGGTCTCGCCTTCATCTCAATAGGGTCGGTGTTTACTGGTTCGAATGGAAATCAAGGGACACGATCACGCTCCAAGGGTAGATATGATGGAAAAGAGTTGAAAGAAACAGGAGAAGTGTCCGTGGTTGATGAGAACTGATTGATCATAAACACTGCAATTATGTTGTGTATATGTGGGAGGATATGGAAAAGCTGAATGGGGTGGGGGACTGTAGATAAAAACAAACAAGGTCGTCAGGACCACAAGTTGGGAGAGAGAGAAAGGTAAATGCGGAGAAAAAGTGACCATCGAATCACAGCCACGGGAGTAGATGAATAGTCTTCGGCCTACTTTGAGGCCACCACTACGGAAGTGAGGCCCCGGGGAGGTTTCAGATGAATTTCTCGTTGTCTCTCCAAGAACGACATTTCTTCAGCTCCGGTAGTGGCGTCATCTGCTGCTGTTTTTGGTTGAGTTCCAGGCGGTCCTGGCTGTGTCTGTTGATCACGGATTCTTTGCTCAACCAACTCGCGTGTCTGACGAACTCCACGATTGTACCAGGCCGCAAGCAGGATTCGCTCCTCTGCATCGCGTCGAAGACGCGTCTGCTCGAGATGACGCTGATGTGGACAAAGAGAACACAAATATGAGGGACGTGTTGTCGAAGGGCATGCTAGCTGTTGCTAATTTTATGAGTTTGTAGGAAGACGTATCGAAACCAGTAAGCAGCAGATTTTGTAGCTATATTGCGATCGATGGAGATGAAAGAGAAGTCAACTACAAGGCTTGTAATCTAGAAAACATTCGAGGTCATAAGAGGCCGCAATAACACACATGATTGGCCCAGACAGTAATTCGAGAGTTTTGCACCCCAGACCAAAACAGGTTATCACAGATGGGATTCGGGCGACCCACAGACTGTCTTATTCTTGGAGAAGCCTATTTTTGGGGGTGACGGAATTCCTTCCGTCAAGTCCATCCACTGGTTCGTGGAATGCTTGATGCACACTCCGAGGAAGAACGCTACCAGTCCACGAACAAGAGGAAGGAAGATGAAACATAGTTTCGAAGTTTCACATGATAAGAATCTGACTACATACTAAAAAAAGCTTGCGCTCTCTCATGATGTACTGTGCACAACATCTACCGCATTCATTGAAGACACTGATCAAGAGAATGGCACCGAAAAGAGAGGAGAGTTCAGTGAGTAGCACAGGTGAAAACGGAATTGGTGCTCACTTCGAGATTCTCAATAATGCGTTCCTTCTCGACAAGCAGCGCTCGCAATCGGGCCACATCATTGGATCCCTCATTAGCCACCCCAGCATTCTCGTCCTGCTTCCGTAGCTGACGCTGAAGCGAACGAATCAGACTGCGTGCTTTCCACAAATAGCCCCGGTACTGTTGTTCCATACTTTCATAGGCACGGTCTTTCTCATCCAGCTGCCCCCGAAGCGAGGCAACTAAATGCCCGTCAAAGTCTTCCGATTTCGTAGCGGACATGTGGAGTGGAGAGGATGTGCCGTCGCTTGTTCCGTGTCGATCATTATCCATCAGGTTGCTTGAATTGTCAGGGAAATCGGAAGTTTGCATCACTCGACTACCATCGTGTTCACTGAGCGAGTGATGGTCTTCATCAGCGACGGATGTACTGGCAGCAATTTCCAAACTGGACAGTGAAGTACGGAGCCTCGTGAGTTCTTCCCGCAGAGTGAGCATTTGAGATTGCATTGCAGGAGTATACATCATTCCATTGGCATCTGGCTCCACGGTAGTGAGCTCCTCATTTAATGCACCTTAAGCAGAAAAGTGGAAAAGTGAGAAAACACGGGCAAAACAGCAATGTTACGAAAAGTGCACAACATGAGGCAACACAAGAAATTCCAGTAAATTCACTCAAAGCGTACGAATGAGCGGCAGAAAGAGAAATACTCTGAAAGAAGACAGGCTGGTTCAGTTCAATTGGGGGGACCGCAATTCTGAAACAACAAGGCATCTTCATCACGAAGAATGTGTAAGAAGTAGCTTCTGAAAGGACTGTTTCTTAACCCCCTGCACCGAATGGCTTCTCCACTCCCCATGAGAAAACGCCGAAACACAAAGAATCTGAACAAGTGATTCAGATTTATTGATCACTTCGAATGACTCGTCACAAACGCAACCGACAAAATAAATTGTCAAATCTGTGACGACTTGATTTCTCATAAATAAACCCTAGCTATGCACGCAGCACGGTTCTTTGGGGAAGGAAGAGGGTGAGATGGCTCAGTGGTTAGAGCGCGAATTTACTGACCAGAAGGTCCATGGTTCGAACCCGACCTCTGCCTCTCGACTTCCCCTGTCTAGGCTCGGGCAACCTGGCAGTATCCCAGCCCTCGTGCTTCCTTCGGGTGGCATGGCAGCTAGGCACCGAAAGGGTGTTACAGCTGGACGATTTATTTTTATTTTTATGGTTCTTTGGAACATTCGATCGGTGCATCGCGCTGAAAATAATAAAACCGAGGGATAAGGTGAAACGAATCTCTACTTGAACCCAAATTGTACACGACTCGTGAAAAGTATTCGGCTGAAAGCGAATTCGGTCTTCCGTTGAAATTTCGTCCTGTAGGTGGACCCAAGTTATGCTGAAAAACCATGGAGCATCGTAGAATTGTTTCACTCTTATGAAGATCATTAGCAGCAATGTGTATCTCACAAAAATGCATGGAGTCTCCAATCCGCTACCTCCCTACTAGTAGTTTGATCACTTGATCGTTCGGCCAGGAACCGCTTAATAACACTGTGCCCGGACAATTGTGTTCAGACTACTAACCAAGGGGTTCGAAACTCCTGCGGTTCCGCACACAGCTGGTGATTTTCAATAAGGATAAAAACAGCTGTACAGTGCTTCTTGGCCTTTCAGTATGGATTGACTTCACCTACAGGGCGAAAGCTCAGGTGGAAATCACAAAACCTCACTATCAGTAGTTTGCTTTCAACCGGAGATTAAACTGAATACCAACTAAACCATTCGTTTGCGATAATCTCCAAGTAAATGCGTTGAACAACGACCATCCCAACTTTCAGTTGGGACAATATACGAGATAATGCAGTACACATGACTCGTTCCACTCTTTCTGGGGCCAAACAGGTAGGCGCAGTTCACGAGTTTTCGATAATCGTCCGATAATCGTTACAGACTATTGGACAGAAAAGCAAACGTCTCATGTGCACACAGTTTGAAAAAAAACTGAACAGTCTCACGTGTTCAGTAACTTCACGCTCTAATCACTGAGCCATACCAGTAGCAAGCTCGGTTCGAGGAGAAAGCCCTACAGAGAGTATCTGTGATTAGTGAAGTTTTTTTTGAACCTGTGGAAGTGAAGAAGGCATAAAAAAGCCTTTCTCAAACAACAAACCATCCCCATTAAAGTGGGACGATGCGAGAGATGTAGCTTGCTTAGGATTTTCCAGTCACCAGGATATCCACGGAATATCACAACCAACTCACTGGCAGGCGGAGCACATCGTTGCAGCTGTTCACAGCACGATCTCAATCGATTCAGTTCGGTCACCAAACGCTAAAGAAGAAAAGGAGGAACGAAATGATGAAAACACTAGTGGAATGTAATGGTGCAAAGCGGTGGATTTCGAAACAGACTGTCCAATGAGAGCGAAGCCAGGGTGACCCTGACGTGGAATGCAGCTGCATCAAGTGAGAATTTAGCCAACCGTTTACTAGACGTTCTGATTGGCTGAAATAGAGTGCACCAAATCACCAAAGGGAAACTTCTTTTTGGGAACAGAGTCCATCAAATCATATTGTCAGGCCGGTTTAAAGTTACCAATAAGAAACGCATTGATCAACCGTGAACTTTACAGTGATATCCGTCACTGTGAAGCATTTCAGTTTGACTGAAGATCAGGAAACATCGTGTTTTGATAAATGAACTTAAAATCGAGATTATCGCGGCCCATGATAGTGGTTTGAGGCACCCATAAGTGAACAGTTTGTATAATAGCCCTTGACTATCCATCACTCACCAGCAACTCAGTATATCTGATAACTTAAAACGTGTAGAACCGTTGTCATGATTTCATTCATCATAGTTTGATGGGTGACCTTGAACGGGTCAGCTTTTCTAAGTTTTTCATGTATACCAAAAGGGTTCACTAGAACCATGAACTAAGTAGAATAAATGTCCTGGATTGCTGTACTCCAAACCAACTCTCATCAGTTAGATCAATATGTACCGTAGGGGTGTCGTTCACGGTTGAAGTTCATGGCCATAAAGTGGGACCCAACGCCAGAATTGTTTCGACTGATGTCAACAAACGTAAACTTGTTGCCAATGGAGAGCGAATCCCTTCAGAAAAATGCCCACATTCAACGCATGCCGTGTAATAGTACAATAGGAGTATGAAAATAGTAAATCGAGCGGAAAACTAACTGTACATGATGAACTGGTAAGACAAATAATGATACAAAGGAACAAATTACCGTCTTTTCCCTCATTGTTGCCGAGAGTTCATCACGAACGCGACGCAGCTCCGCTTCGATCGCATCCGCTCGTGCATTGGCTTGCGTGGCCGCCTGGCGCGCGTCTGCCGCCTGGAGCCGTTGGGTCTCAGCTTGTGAGCGTACATGACCAGTCAGTCGTGTTTCTTGTTCTAGCTCGGCCAGACGGTCCACCAGGACTTTGTTGTCTGTTTCTAGTTTGGCGCAACGCACTCTCAGCTCCACTGCCTCGTCCGCACGTTTGCGTAACTGGTCCATTGTGGTTGTCAGATGAGAGGCTGCAGCAAGTTCTTCACGAGCTATGTCTAATTCATCTTTCAAATGGACAGCTTCCTCGGATTTACGCATTAAGAGGTCGCACTGAGTGAATAAAAGTGGGGAGCACCTGGTTGAAATGAAGCTCGGTATAGACGGCAAAAACAGAAGATTGTGGCGACATGAAGCGATAAGCAGGTGGGTGGTTTACAAAGGGAGACCGGTTAGAGAATAACTAATAGCCCCCATAGTTAGACAGCTCTCACTGTCATCCGAGTCAGCACCACGGCCCAAACCTATGGGAGCCTGAGGCGGTTTACTACACAAAACTCCCGGCTGGGGTTGCCGATTTGTACACTTGTATTTGTTGCTACCTGAAATCTAGTTTTTCTTGCATTATATCATTTAATACATTTTATCGTTTCTTGACTTCCAGTAGATATATTTCATGTCTACAGAATCAGGGCTTATGGGAGTCCAATTTAGTTCACCACTGCTACCTCTCGTTTGGGTTGCCAGCTTGTCACCTTAGTTTCCCTTTTCTATCCGTCTTGCTTCAGCTAGCTGCTTACGTCAGGCATCCTATTCTGAGTGATGGAAGGCGTGAGTTGGGTGGATTGCGTCCAAACACGAAGGGCGTTTCCGAGGCGATCCCGGAAGATTGCGCCCGGCCAGACTGGACGGGGCGTGTACACCTGTGGCCTGATGAAAAACCGAAAGACTAAATCAACTAGGCCAATCGAAGAGAGGGAAAGATTACGGATCGGATTACTCAGAGGTGAGACGATGAAAACTCACCTTTTGACGTAGTCCTTCAACAGTCGTTTGTGAATCGGCCAGTTTGATTTTCACCTCTTCTTTTTCTGGAGGAAGAAATACAAGGCGAAGTAATGGACGAAGAAGACCTGGAGTTACCGATTCTAGTGAGTCAAAAAGACGACGAGGCAAATCCCATCGCGGCGGGACACTAGCTTACCGGTTTCCACGCGGTACAATTCGTTGCGCAGTTTGGTCAGCTGATCTCGTAATTGACCAATACGAACTGAGGCGACGGTCGGACTCATTGGGATTTCGGCTGCCGTGCCTGGTAAGCCAGTCTCAGCGGAGGAGAGGAGCAGATTGGCCGAAATATCGTGTTCGGTGGAGTCCATGATAGTTTGATTCTGAGCACAACGTGCTTGCTCCAGTTCCAGTTGAAGACTGGTGTTTTCTCCTCGTAGTGTCTCGACCTGGAAAGCATTTCCGAAGGTTAAATAAATTCAACGACCTGGATGACGTTAGAAAAGGTTCAACCATTGCGACCAAATGTAGCAACATGCTTGCGAAGAAACGCTCAATGCCAAAATCCAGAAATCCATCGAGATAAAAAGGACACGTAGAGTGATCTTTCCCCCGAGATACTATAAAGACTAGGGCCAAGTTATCAACTGGGTCATCGTTCGAGGTACCGGGCAAACCAACCGCATTGCTTGAGTGTGAACATGTTCGCCTGTTCAGACGTAAAAAATCAGCTGCGTCCAGCGTGCGCTGGTAGAGTAGAGGTAACACGCTCGCCTCGCATGTCAGATGTTCGGATATCAAACCCCGGCACGGCCAAGAATATGTACTGCTGATGTCCTGTGCCTCCCCCCTTGGTGTTGACTCACCAGAATAATTGCGCCAGGACAGGAGGATGACTGTTCAAACGAGGGTGATGTGATCATGAATTCTACTGGGGTACGTCTTAATTGGACTGGCTCTCTTTCTGAGTAGCGCAGACTGATTCGCGACTGACCCTGTTGAACACTTTGCAGAGAATGACCCTCTTCGGAAGAACCTCTAACGGAGGTTACTGCCTAGGTGCTTACCTACGACCATTTGATTTACCAAGCATGCAGTAAAGATGGAGTTTCTCTGCGACGGGTTTGGTTCTATTTCATGCTCATGATTAGAGATCCTCATCAAGGAAGCAAAGTTTACTTTCATCGCAAGCTTCTCTAAGAACATTGCAACAAAGCCGTACATGAAAAACTCGGTAGTCCCCGAAAAGACTGATTTAACCCTCCTTCCTCCGAAGACATCACAATATCAAGTCACTTCGTCACCAACCCCTCACTCACCAAAGTCACATCCACCCAATGCAGTCGTTCGAGGTACAATCCACTAGAATCAGACAGAACTTCCCCTCACCACAGTTCCGGACTTTTTCAGGCGTACATGAAATAATTTCATAATATTTACGTGATAACGCCATTAGGTTGTACGCCAAAAATTCATCCGATAGTGCACAAAACTTTAACGGACTTCACTCAGGTTTACCGGTCTACTGGCACATGGAACAACTCCTGCGCCATCCCGCAACAAAAGTGGGTTCTCCGTGACTTGACTTGATTAGCAGTACGTAATGGTACCGAGCAGACTTCTGCTCAAAAGCCTGGCGGCAAGGTACGTAAGACCACCAGAGTAGCCCAACCTTCAGTAAACAAATCGTGCATGTTGCAGAACTTTAATACATACGAACGGAAGTTCGTGTTACTCAGACTGTGTCCAGTCCGGTATGAGACTCCACGAGTTTCGTGTAGTTCAAGGGATCCTGGTGTAGGAGCAGTTAGAAGACCATTGGGTCTAGTCCATTTGTGAGAACGACCCTGGGAACGGAGCGTTAACAAGTGCGTTCATGACGGCCAGGGCCATGACAGAACGGCTGAAGCCCAGGTTTTCGGAGACAACTTAACGAGTTTATGAGAACCAGGTTAGCAACAAGAAATGGCGGAAAAAACCAACCGAAGTGAGTCATATGGTGGTCACATTCTGAGCGCATGTCACAGACACTCTTGACCCAAGATTGTCAGATTCTGAATACGGACTGGTAAGATGTGAAAAACAAGGATCATCAGAGTGGCCAGAAGCAATGAGAACACCGTAATGGATCTGAGAAAAAAGCCGAATCAGAGGCAATGACCATCGAAAAGGAATACCTCTGTTTTGAAAAGTAATCACTGCGTCCGGAAGTTCAGCTTCGTCCTTAATCGTCTTCGATCGTTGCAGTCATCCCGTTCAGACCAATTTCCACACCCATATTCAGGACTGTGGAAACTGGGATTCAAACAACCCCATCTTTCCACATTCCCAAAACAGACCAAAACCTAATCTGTCCAATGGCAACGTGATAAGCATCGGCGGTGAACTCAATCACAAGCTCAATAGGTAGCCCATCACGACCCGCTTCTGACAGTTTTCTTGGAAGATTTCGTGCGGCTATCTAGGTCTCCTTTGTAGTCATATCATATGCCGCACACAGAAGATTTTAAGTGCATTCAAACGAAAGGTTGAAAGAACTGTAATCCAGTCCCGCTTTGCTACAAGGTACACAAGGCATTCGGTGCATACGCTGGAAGTGAGCAATTGCTGTTGATTCAAATCACTGTCACGGTTAGACGTTTAATTTTACATTCAACACACCTGAGTAGTTATTGAAAAAAAAAACTGACAGACAGATAAACGGTTACTCACCAGTTTTTCCAATTCATGGCATTGTTGGGTGAGGGCCTCTTTTTGAAACGACAAACGTTTGCACTCGTCCACAGCCGAGATTAACTGTGAGGTGAATAAACAAACATGGATAAATTGCTTATACAAATAAGTGCGGAACTATTTGGAAACGAAAGCCGAAACGCCGATTATCACATCTTATCCCACTACACAGTGTTTTGACTTTAAACGTGTTCTGATGGCAATAACCCGAAGCCGAAACGCCGGATTATCACATCTTATCCCACTATACAGTGTTTTAACTTTAAACGTGTTCTGATGGCAATAACCCACGCAAATTCGCTGCACTTATAAACTGAAAGGAAAGTCTCTTGTAAAATCGCATTCAGAGGCAGGTGATCCCCGAGATAGTAACTTCCTCCAGGTTTGAAGAAACACTTTTACGTGCACCAAACGCTTCGGACAGATAACGCAGCAAACGTATGACCAGGTAAGCGAAACTGAGTAACCTTGAAGCAGCAACAGGCAGTACAACACAGTGGCCTGATGTGATTGCGCAGGCTAGCGCAGGCGACCGGGACTTATTCGAAACTAGAGTAGATTCGAACGCAGTTCGGGCACTTGGACAAATCGGTAAGCGAACAAATGAGTCGCGGAAGGTGTAGAAGACAGGATAACATGAAAATTTCATGGTGATTGAAAAAGCAAGCTTCTGATTGACTAGTTACGACTGCAGAAAGAAAAACAGCAGCTGCTGACGGGGTTTCAGCAGAATATCCGAGTGGTTTCACTAGACTCCGCAGCTTCCAGCTTTCATTGGCGGCTTTTTTAACGGGTTCCATGCAGCAATCAGCTTAGAAGATTTGTACTGCATAAAAAACTCATTCCGATGTGACGCTTTACTGAGGTTTCGTCGCATGTAGCCCTATGGGGAACGAGAGAGTAGTATAAAATGCCGAAACAGGTTAAACTCACCCCATGTACATAGCATACAATATCAGTGCAGGTGGTAAACCAGTTACTACCATCACAGCAAGCAGAAATGTTCTAGTAAGCATTGAGAACTTTGCCACGAAAACACACAGTGCTCCTTAGTACAACGATGGTAGTCGTACGCATGCGTTGTGCATACATGACTGAACATCAATCCAATATGAAGATCACGAGGACCTCATGAGATGAGAATCTGAGCGATCGATCGCACAATGGAAAGAAGACGAGAAAATCGCTGTTTTCATGGATATCCTATTCACATTGGTCGTCCTCGCCAAAATACTATCCTTCGTTTGTGGAGAAAGTAACGGTTGAAATGCACTCGCGCTTTGTGGGGGCGAAACGGATGCTTCTTCAGAACAGACAATAGGACGGAACATTTAACATAAAACCAAGTATACTTCTCCCCACTGGCGGAGAACAAAGGTTCATGGTTGGGGAGGGAGAGGAGAAACAACCTTTGACAACTATACAAAAAAACGGTAACGCATGTAGCATACCAAGTAGAGTAGATGGAATTTTCTCACACACAAAACCGTCGAGTTGCCCGCTTAGAAAGATCACCTCTCTACGAGAACCACACGGGGGCGTTTGAACCAAAGTTCATGCGGAATTACTTTCCGTTTCACCAACAGCATTACCGAGTTCAGGAGGTTCCCTTGTGCGTAACAAGCAGTTGAGGAGTGTACCATGCTGGGACAGCACAAATTCGACTTTCGGTAGTGTAGGAGGCATCCATTATAGCTAAAACAAGAACCGTCCAGTGCCTGACACCCGTACCACCACCAAGTCTCTAGCGATGATATGGCAGAGGTATCAAACCTAGCATTAGGCCGTCAACAAGCGATGTACTTACAGATCCAACGCTAAGCCAGACAATTTGAATCAGAACTGCTACCGACGTTGAATTGCCAGCTCAATGTTTCCCGTGTTTGTGATGAAAAGACCTCCGGACACCAGCCTAGAGGACGCACTCCTTGAAAAACGAACCACGTAACTTGTCGTTGATTGGTTTCGACGATGCCACTTCGTCTCACCAATAATTGTCCCATGCGCGTAAACATTGTTACCGATTGAGAAGTCATCGAGTCGGAAGGCCTTGGTAAACAAGTGTTGACATGTCTCCGAAAGTCCAAAGCATTCGTTACATGTACGTACTATCAAGGTATCCACTCTCAGGGTGTAGATACGGTCATTTTGGGACTCCTACACGGTGTCCACAAGTTTAGATGGACCATAGGGTGACTACGATTTCTGCCGTATCTCACACCGGATAACCTGGTACACAAAGGACTGTTTTCAGATACTGAAAGGGTAGTGACAATGAACCAATTCATATTCGCCCCCAAGATAAGTACCTGCAATAAAAAATCCATCTGCAACACCGTTACCACACCTTAGGTCAGAACAACGTCACTGCGAATCTTGCGCGTAAGCTCCCGATTGCCCCGGAATACGAGAGTTGTGACAGGGGATGTGGATGAGGTAAGGGTATAAGGAAAGCGTTTCAAGCCATGGGAGTACAGCTGTTTCAGCTGTTTATTCAAGCTATACAAGGGACAGCCGTGGAGTTGGATTGTAGATTGGTGTGGATTTACACAAAAATTCTGAATGTGGATCCAAGCACAAATAGTGCAAACGGAAAGACAGACAGATTTAATGGATGAGAGTCGAGTCCCCGAACTCTCGCTTACTGGACGATTAAGATAACAAAAGAGCCATCGCCCAAGCTGTCCCGCATCGCAAATGTGCACCAAAGTTCCACATTCACTCACCACACACGAGACTTCACGTTTGAGTCCCATCCAAGAACGCAGACTTCCGTTTGCATTACAGATGCTTGGGTCCATATTCGAGAACTGGATTTTGTGGAAAAAAAAGTTCTGCACGCAGTTGTATTGCTTTAAGTTGACATCAACTGCTGTGCCCACAGTAGGACAAGCGGCCATCCATTTGACACGACCTGATGCCCACCAGTTGAGTCGGTGAGCAATCCGCAGCGGGTTTTGCTTGCAACGAAGATGTCTCGGAAGAGAATACGACTTAGGAGACAACGAGAAGGTTGAGGCACCTCTACATCTCGTTGGTGTACCATCACGTAATCAAAGAATGACAAACCAGGTGGGATGGTTCGTGAAATCAATCCTCACCCCCGTGAAAATACCATCCCCAGGTAAAGATCGCCTTCAGGGTTCCCAAATGCAGTCAGTATCCGGGAAACGACGGTGCCTCAGAAATAAAAGGTGGAGCGTAAGTCTCATGGTACGACCTAAAAGACTGGTACATGATGACAACACAGTCGAACCATACTCCGGTTGTTGAATAAACGAAAATAGCCATAGGAGAAACCGTGCTTGTTTCTTAAAAGGAACGTCGCCGGAGATCAAAGGCGTTTCTATCTTGGGATATTGCTTAGTGGAAGCAGTCAGCTAGATGAGAATGTATATTTGATAATGCTTCACTACAGCACTGTTTAAAACGGAATATAATTCTGAATGTCAAGATTCCATCCAAATTTGCGCCTTCATTAGCATCTAGGAGAGTAGACATTACTTATTCGTGTTAGACCATTCGGACAATAAGGCAAGCAAAGGGCGTCAATCCGAAATAGAGGGAGAGAGAGATTCAGCTGGGTTCCAAGTGAGTCGAAACCAGATTTGTTTGCAAACGAGTGCATTTCTCTAATTTCGTCCAATTTGGGTTCAAGTAGAACATAAGGTTGACGGAAACTCGGGGATGTGCGCCTACCCGATGAGCCCCAAGAAGGGCGAAACCGGTCGTGGGCTGTCGAAGAGTTTTCAAGAACCCTATGGTTAGTATATCACGTCTATACCTCCTGTTTATCTATTGATTGTAGTTCCGAAGCATTGTTTGCTTCGAGGGCTCTCTTAGAGAGAGGCACGGAACCAGAAATGGAATCTGAAAAGATACTGTTAGGGCAATGCACATCAAACACTTCAGTCGATTATACAACCTGGTCTGACGTCTATTAGAACTCCGCAGGTAATTAAATTTATGGGCGACAGAAAGATGTTGGAGCGATCACTTTACAGAAATTATTATCCCACAGCCGGAAAACACCACTTCTAGTTGGCCTCTCAAGGCGTATTTTCAAGGTAAACCACATCGTACAAGAAACCTCCCATTTGGCCAATCTATTTTGGTGGTGCCCGCAGACGGGGACTCCCGTATTGAAGCAAACGACATGCAGAGTGAGGCAGGAAAAACACATACACCACAGGAAGGCCAAAAAGTACTTGCAACAGAACACCGAAGTGAAAAGGGGTAACAGCCAATTAGAGCAGAAAATCGAATTATCAGCACCACCAAACATGGAGCCGAAGAGCTACGATACGACACAGTAGTGGAAACACGAATAGCAGGGATGAAACAGAGGACCCGGGATAAAAGCTAACTTACAAGTTCGTAGTCAAATGTGTCATATGGCTAGCGGTTACGAAAAATGCAACAGGGAACAGCATGAACAACTATGAATGGCACGATTACAAGTGGACTCATGTCACACCGACCGTCGCGTGATCCCATCAGCCCAGTCACCATGTTTGTTGCATACAGTGGAGCATTTGGGCGGAAGCAGACTAACCCTTCTTCCTTTTCCGCTTTATTCGTTCCTCTGCCTCTCCACACTCCGTTGTCAGCAACATCTCCGTAGGCCCGCTTAGTAGAACAGTGAAGCAACAGTGTTCTCCGTTGGTGTTACTGTTAATGACGATGATGATGAACCGCAATGTTTTCTTTATTTGACGAACAGACGGCTATGCGATCACAGAAGCAAGTTGAGAAGGTTGGGAACAGTGTTCCCTAAAAAGATCAGTAAACTGAAGTAGCGTCATCACTCCCCAGAAGCAACATAATCCTCTGGGCAAGGGACATCCGTGGTGTATACTCAAGATAACAATTCTGTATAATAGAAGGAAAAACGAAGATATCGCAGCACTAATATGTACCCCAAAGAGAGTACTTTGGGGAATATAGCGTATTTACCTTCCATGGGGAGAGTTTCTTTTCGGGAGGAGGACCACATACTGGGACACTGATACCATGTCCTGAAATCCCGAGGCCAGTGGTCTTTTTTGATAAGGATCATTACGCTTCCTGCGTCCTTCTCGACATCCTCTGTTCTATGTCCAACAACATCCACGTATTTTCTACTGCCCACGTTTGAAGACGTCCAAACAGCTGCGAATTTTGATCATATCACTCTCGTTTGAACAGTTCTGTTCCTATCCTGGGCAGTTATTCTGGTGAGTCCACACCAAAGGGGTGGGAAGCACTGGACTCGAGTGTCACTCTTATTACACCTGGTCAGCAGGGCATATCTTTCGCCGTGCCAAGGTTTGAACTCTGGACATTTGGCATGCGAGAAGAGCGAGTTACCGCTACTAGACCAGCGTTGGCACCTGAAACATCACATGCGATGGTGTCCACGCTTGAGCGATGCAGTTGGTTTACCAGATGCCAGAATAATTGCGCCAGGACAGGAGGAGGACTGTTCAAGCGCGAGTGATGTGAACGAGAATTCTACAAATCCCGCTACAAGCAGCTACAACTAACCGCGGATTTGTTACAATCAAAGATTCCCACGTCGATCTGTTCAAAGCTGTCAATCACGGTCCATCGACTGATTTGTTCCGATCCATTTCGTTCCCCGATTTCAACAGGCCTCCCAAGTCAACTCCGTACGACGACTGCATTTAAGCGATTTGCTGTTTTCGTGTCCTTTGGAGCGAGATGGCCCAAGTGGTCAGAGCGCGAATTTACTGACCAGAAGGTCCATGGTTCGAACCCGACCTCCGCCTCTCGACTTCCCCTGTCTAGGCTTGGGCAACCAGCCCTCGTTCAATCTTCGTGTGGCATGGCAGTTAGGCACCGAAAGAGTGCTACAGCTGAACGATCTCTTTTCTTCCTAAGCTTAACTCTGCAAATTCACCTCAGCACACATGAAAACTTCACTTCGCTTGACCAAACAAGCGAGCGAAACTCGCTAGCTCGAAATGAATCGATGGGGCTTTCTTGAAACAAGAAATCCAGTTCGACAAAGATCAAATGACAAACAGATTCACAAGCGGGAAAACGATGTGAATAACTTACCTGGCTGTCTCCACTGTTCTGAAAGGCGTCTGATACTGCTGTGTTCAGGCGAACGGATGAAGTCATCAGCTGAAAGTTGATAACAAGTTTGGTGAAATGCGTGCAGAAAACAAACAGGACGATGAACAGAGTCCGGTAGACGAAAACCGGGACTAGAAGAGTATGAGTTGGTGAGAGCACACTAGCCAATAGGAACTGCCCACATATTGGGTGACCGATCATGTGATTGCTCACAGTACAATGAAAACACGAACACCGCACGGTGTGCGTCGGTAGGTGCAGAACTCCGCTTGTAGTAGACGCACAGGTTGTAGGTGTGTACATTTTCCGTCATGAAGACGCACACGCACAGATATAGTACAACGTAGCTTTACTTCTGTGAAGAGCATACAAAAAGGTGAGTGTGGCAATTTGTACCGCAGAATGACTTCCATCGATAGACCATATGGGACCCACGATTGTGAAAATTAAGGGATTTGTAAACAACTGCAAGTAGTGTAGAAAAATTAACCTTCGATTGAGGTCTGCACTGAATTCCATATTCCCACTAGAAACATCTCCGAGTGTGAAGAGTATTGGCTGCGATGAAAGGTGATCCTTGTCTGGAGAAGAGAGAGTTATTTCAACGGGGTGCGACACCCCTTCATGAGACCTAACCATTCGCCTGAAAGCAGTATTGTTTTACGACCTCGAGACTGATTAAGGCGCGAACTTACTGATCAGAAAGTCCGCGGTTCGAACCCGACCTCTGCATCTCAATTGCTCCTGTCTAGAAGTGGGCAACCTGGCAGTATCTCAACCCTCGTGTTTCCTTCGGGTGGCATGGCAGCTAGACACTGGGAGAGTAGTTCAGCTGAATGCTTTGTGAATAAACAAAATTCCGAGAATTTGATGGTTCTGAGAGGTTCCACCAGGGCCTACTGTAAATCACAACGACAATCACTACTCTGCCATTTCAATATGATATTCTTTCGTTCCCTCTTGACATTATTGTTCTGGTATTCATCAGCAAACGAAAACACCCGAAAACATTCTAGTTTTGGAAATACAGTATAATAATCGTTCAGCTGCAACATCCTTTCGGTGCCTAGCTGCCACGTGTCTGGAAGGAAGCAGGAAGGCTGAGATACTGTCAGGTCGCGCAGGTCTAGACAGAATCAGTCGAGATGCAGAGGTCGGGTTCGAACCACCACGGACCTTCCGGTCAGTAAGTTCGCGGGTTAACCAATGAGCTATCTCGAGCTCCGGAGGAAGACAAAGGTTGGGACGGGACACGTGTTAGAAGTAGTTGAACAACACGGTCGAAGGGGTAAAAAATCTATTTGAAAGCGGAACCTCAAAAAGATGAAAATGGCCCGAAGTAACGCACTTGTTGGATGGCCTCCATGAGCACGTGTTGCACAGACTCTTCCAGGTGCATAATAGCCTCTATGTAGGTGCTTTTGTTCTCGCAGTTGACGGCACAGCCAAGAACAAGCTGCAGCAGACGGAATGCTTCATCCTCTGCGTTATACTCCGCTAACAGAACAGATGCGGCAAACACGAAAGGTAGAAAGACGTTCGGAAATAAGATAGTAATCCAGGAATCCATAAAAATGAAAACGGGTACAGGTAAGTTAGAATTCCCGAACTCATTTGCAGCTGTCGACGGGATAATCTTTCCACATGACTAGCCTGTGTTCACTCCAAAAGGTTACGATTCTCTGTGTGATAACACGGTAAGTTAGACCTGTAAGTTACTCACTACGGGACGGAGTCCAGGAGTGATTTTAATGGAGTGCTTGCTAAGAGCGTACAACTCTGCGTCAGTGACAGTGGAGCAAACAAGAAACTGGATGGATTGAGATGGCTGGCCCATGAATCGACGAGAAATTCAGCTAATCACATCAGGAGAAACTGGTCTACGAGATAAGATACACAGCAGACGATTTGTTCCCCATATCAGAATGTTTTGACGAGGGTTGGCACGGACTATCAGCAAAACAAGTGCGAACGCGTTTTTAGTGAATCTAGAGGCTATCTACAGTCTAATTATAAGGCAAAAAGAACGTGGGGTGATGGGGATAACCACTCCGATTTAGTGTCTTATGTCTTGACAGTGCAATCGCCTCACGACCAAGTCAAATTCTCTAGCAGTCATTGAAACTAAAACCCTTCGCTTCTGACCAATGATTATTCACGGGTGTTGCTCGGATAAGGTGGAAACTTTAGATGCATACTACAATAGACGAGTAACGCGCTGGCTATAGGTTAAGCTGATCAGGCCGCGTATTTCGCACAACAGGATCACTCGTTCCGCAAATCTCGTTTGTTTGAGCAGACGCTAAATACAAACACTCCTAGGGGGCACACTAAAGTGAGGCAAGTTAGCCGTGACCAGCAGCCTCAGGCGCGTTAGCAGCTTCGGTCCCTCTGAGATGAGAACACTGGGCTGTAGAGACAACTGGAAAGGTGAACTCAAACCTTAAAGACAAAGATATTCACGAACCCGAGTTGCTGGGAGGATTGGAGGTCGTACGAACTAGTGTCAATAAGATTGTTTTGCCAGTTGCTGTCCATACTGTCTGGAACCGTGGCCAATTTACTATTGGTTTTGCTACCGGTGGTGAAACGTCGGTACTCTCTACTGAGATTCTGTCAGTAATCACGATGGAAAAAGTAACCAGCCACAGTGCATCGATACTTGCAGAAGCGTCTGGAAGAACGCAACGGTCCCACAAGACGCTTATTTAATAGGGAGATCAAATAAATGAGCCTTTTCAGTCACTGGTTGGTGTGAAATCGTCCCGAGAGAGGCCAGAAAGTCCCTTTGGTTGTCTAAAATGGGGTTGGATATTTTTCTCAACTGTCTTTAGTGAATAAGAGGCTGCTGAAGCTGGGACCATGGGAACCTGGTACAGTGTTCCTCAGGGAAGAATCACCTACCTGGAGGGACCGCAACAGTGCTCTGCTGAGTAAAAAAAGTTCTCGGAGTCGAGATAACTTCCCCAGGAGCTTCTTGTTATGTGGAATCCTGTGCCAAAACCTCACGTCCGCTCGCAATCGGGCGCTGCTACGGTCACCCGCACATGGCTGACCAGAAGATTGGCTGCTTGCCGGTTCGGCATCAAGGCCGGCTTTGATTGGCCAGCAGTTTGATTTAGTATCCGCTGAATACCCGTTGCCAATGGCGTCGTAATTTCCAGAATGTCAGCGCCTCATACACTTTAAATACAATGCGAGGTACATGTGTTTTTGACCTGGTTTTGGGTGCTTATTATACACCTTGTAGACCCTTAGTGGTCCTATTGCTGAGAACATTAGCTTGGAAGGATCAGACCGAGAACTGAGCTGAGGAATTACCGTTATTACACTTCTTTTATGGTGATTATGTACAATTGAACGTAATTTCAACGTACAACGATCTCTCTTTTTACAGAACACTCTGCTAATAATGGAGTTTCCGGCGGACCTTCGCCAATTTATATTGTGCTGAAACGTTATCCGCCTAACCCTACCGGGGGCCGCTTTGAAACGCACGACTAGACCGTACACCGACCATAAAACTTGTGTACACGCTTCATTTTCAAATTTTGTTATATCAGCCAGGTGACTTTGTGACACATGCCTGGTGAGTCCAAAAAACCATAAGCCAAAAAGCTATACACCAATGATAGTTGGACCTCAAATTGTACGAACTCACTCTCAGGAAGAACAGACTAGACGTGGATTTCCAAACACACAGACGATTAGCTATGAGTCTACCTTAAAGACTGATGTACACCACTGTGATCGTTCAACGAACTGAAACCAGTGTCAAACGGGTCATCACCATCATCGATATCATCATGATATCAGTGTTCAACACCGATGCTTCGCTGCCGTACAACCATGGTTTACTTGAAAGCCTTATTGTGAAGAAAAGAATAAAGATGGATGGGGAGGGGACTTAGTGCTGCCTTACTACAATCATTCCGAGGTGCCTACACCTCCAAACACTCATTCAGGCAATGTGGATAGAAACTGACAACAAGATCGCCACTGATATCGGTTGGCAGCCATATCTTGCAGTGTCTCCAACCAGGCGCAGTGGGGATCACGCGGTCCCCATTCTGGAAGGCGAGTAGCACCGACAGCACCCAAGCGCTTCACGATTTCTTTCATACCCTTCTGCCAGGTCAAGGGTTGGCCAACAAAAAGGTCACGCTAGATAGATTGACCCAAGGGAATTTCATTTTGTGTACCACTATCCTAAAACCGACGAAACTTACATAAAAATGTGACAGAGAGGTGGCGGCCAGAGAAAGCACCGATGGAGTCACCAGTGACCGTATTACCAGCAAAACACACATACAACCCACACTAAACTAAACGTGCTGAGCCGAACGTCGAAGTCCCGTACAATTTTGCATTCAATTGAACGCACCTGTGATGAGAGAAGCAATCAGACGTTCTGGTGTCCGTCGAGCACGTACCGAATCAACAGGCCAGTAAAAGCACAAGCAATTCTTAAGCAAAAGAATGCTCTGAAACTTGAATGGTGCTGTTGCGCAACGCGAAATTGAGGGATCTGTTACTTGAGGTGAGGTATCAATCCACTGTTGAATATAAACAAAACTAAATCACATGTGGTAGCACTCACAGACCTGAAACCTATGGGGTCAAGTGCCGTTACGAAAAAGTAGGCTTTGAGATATACCGTGAACTTCGATTGAAGCGATATTCAAAGCGGTGAATTGGGTTCCAATACTACTCATGGGTTCTACGAACATCAAATGTCGATTTCACTCTTCTCAGAGGTCATCACGTAAGTCTGGTGCCCAAATCTCCAACAATGCTAGTTCTTATCTGAACACCAAATTGGGCGAATGTTGCGATAAACGCTCGTTTGCAAACCGACTTGATATTGGCAGGTGGCTTAGCTGAATTTCACCCGTCAACATCAAGTTTATTCGCAAATCAGTAGTATTGAAAGTGATACGGTCGATGTCCGATTCTTGTCTTGCTCTGTTTAGTAAACACTTGTCGCGCAACTCGGTCAAATGCGTTTCTGATCCCTTGGTCTCTGGGGTTCCCAGAAATGAGTAAATAAGAAATGAAAAATCTTTGAATGAGTTTCCACAGATTCAGTAAACCAGCCGAGCGACTACAGAGGTTGAAGTAATTCATTCTCGCTATCAAAAGTAGAGAAAAAGCAGTCAACCACTCAACTGACCTATCGAAACCAGGTTTGGTAGCGGCCTCACGAGAATGGATTCATCGGGGACCTTGAAAACAAACGATAAACAAGGGAAGATGTTCGTGGGAAAAACGTAGGGGGGTGGTGAAAAAATAGACTTGAATCCTGTTTCTGAAACCGAAAAGACGGCTGTGAAGTTGAAAACGTGAGCAAAACGCTGTAACAGGCGGGACGAAAAACAAAACAGCGATATTTGATTATTGGTGAACAGCGACGTTCGTGTTTAGTTGTCACACAACTATACAGTTGTTGTAGTTGTGCGAATTCTCTGCTGGTTTTCGACTAATGTGCGTCAAAATACACAGTGAAGTGAGACTATGTGTCGTCGGACAGGGTGAGGATAGGACAACTGTAATTAGATAAAAAAAATAAAATAAAATCGTTCAGCTGTAGCACCCTTTCGGTGCCTAGCTGCCATGCCACCCGAAGGAAGCACGAGGGCTGGGATACTGCCAGGTTGCCCAAGCCTAGACAGGGGAAGTCGAGAGGCAGAGGCAGGGTTCGAACCACGGACCTTCCGGTCAGTACGCTCGCGCTCTAACCGCTGAGATAAAACATCACAGAAGCATCTACAAAGACAGAGGAGAGTTTTCGTGACAGGACGAGAAGCCCATATTCTGGCCAATCAGAGCTGGGCTCCTCTAGTCCCTAAAAGTTTAGCCAGAAATTCAGTTAGCGTAACGTTCATCTCTTAGGGGCGGCTTGTTTCGTGATAAGAACAAACCTTGAGAATGGGAGTCTATTGAAGTAAGACTCGGATTAGTTTTTTTGTCGCGTTCCGTAGGGGTTTCAGCCGCGCGCAGAGAATCACGTCAACTTCAGGCAGGAAGGTCCAAGAGCTTTTAGGCAGGCGGGGAAATATGTTCACGAAAGAGTCATAGGTTGTCGTCGTAATAGGTTTCAACTAGGTCTAAACAAGCATCAGTAGGAGAACGAATGACTGGTTGCGGCCATTTCAAATCAAGAGAAACAAACGCCAGTTGGACTACACGAGGGTGGTGAGTGTTCTAAAACTGAGGGGTTCTCATCAACCGAGACTTCGGGCAAACAAACCACCCGACAAAGCGCTACGTTCCCGTCGTAAATAGTCGGCATAGAAACTTTCAAAGCGCGTGTTCCTTTACAGGCCAAACAAACCTACACTTGTTTGTTGGTCTTTCCATCCAAGCAACCTGAAGGACGCACAACTCATAGAGTAGAAAATGTGGAAAACAGTATTGGAAAAACTGAGAGTGAATTTCGAATCAAGGCTCATTCGCACAGTAGCTGGGGCGGTAAAATGTGAGTCACTAGAGCTCCAAAGTATGCGCAACCCTAGCCACGAAAGCATCAGACTTTAACTTCCAATCACGACGTAAGAGGAAAGAACTTATTGAGAGGCTTTCCAGCAATATAGCAGAGCATCAGCAAATGGAGTGGGGCAACCCAAAATCCCCGAAGCGAACGAACGGCGGCCGGAAACCTGAGTCGTAAGGTCTTCAGCTGAGTCTGCACGCAGCAAATACCCTACACTACTTAAAACGTAACAGTAGATCAAAGACGCACACAAAAAACTACGCGACAGCACCGTGAAGGGAGTCAACTCACTTGAGCGAGAAACGCTTCAACCGCACATACGATATGTTCCAAATTTTTGACCTGGAAACAAAATGGAAACAACCATGAATGGAGCACCACAATTTCAAGTGAGAACCAATTGCCACACATGAAGATGAAAGTAGAAGCCGTCAGTTGCAAACCAAATGAAAGGTTCAAATAGGACAGGTTCCCCCGATTATGATGCCGTTTGACCGTACGAACTGCATCACGGTTCAGTCAAATGGTTCTTGAGAATAGCAAAACGTTTTTTGTAGCATATGATAACTTCGAGAATTCGTTGTGTTCCAAAGAAAAAAAGGCTGGTTGAACGTCGAAGCCTACGCCTCACATTAACAACGTTCAGTCGTAGCACCCTTTCGGTGCCTAACTGCCATGCCACCAGAAAGAAGCACGAGGGCTGGGGTACTGCGAGGTTCCCCAAGCCTGGACATGGGAAGTTGAGAGGTAGAAGTCGGGTTCAAACCACGGACCTTTCGGTCAGTAAATTCGCGCCACATCAACATCATCGCCAATCTGTCGCGCAATACAGTGGTCCGATCGTGCTCGAAGCAACTATGGGCATATTCATAACGGTGAAAGGACCGACGGAAACCGTGCTCCCGTGCGGGGGGTGAAAAAGGATGAGTCTGAAACAAGCAGTAATGTGTTCAGGGTTGTTTACTTCATCAACCGGTCATTCATTCATGTTTCCACTGTTTCACGGGGAATACGTTTGCCAAAATAAACTAGGTGTGAACATTCCCGCGCGTTGAATGACCCTAACTGCTTCTGGAACGATCCAGTCGATCTAATTCAGTTTTCTCGTTGATTATTCACCGATCCAATGCCACTGTCTTTGGGGAAGAGTCGGGAATTCGCATGGGTATAGAACGCACAGCATTTCAAAAATATTTTGCTACTGCTTTTGTCGGGATGTGGAAAAGACACTAGGAAACCGCCGCACGTTGCCACTGCACTTCTCGTCTGCTGATTACTACTTAGTACAGATTTAACAGTCAAAGCAAATTGTGTGGGTAATACGAGGTTACCGAAGAGGAAACAGGCTCATGCGATGGATGTCCACTCAGTAGAAGCTAATATAACAATACTCATTCAGCTGTAACAATTTTTCGGTGCCTAGCTGCCATGCCACCTGAAAGAAGTACAAGGGCTTAGATAATGTCAGGCTGCCTAAGCCTAGACAGGAGCAATTGAGATACCGGAGTTGGGTTCGAACCATGGACCTTCCGGTCAGTAAGTTCGCGCCCGAGCTATATCAAGCGAAACCTGAGTCCAGTACTTCCAGTACCCACCAGAATGATTGCGCCAGAACAGGAGGGGACTGTTCCAGTGAGAGTTATGTGAACGCAAATCCCGCAGCCACCTACACCTAATGGAGGACCAAGTTGCGCTTACTTTGTATGGGCACAAAGCTATGATGTGTACACTGCCCTGTTCATGCTGATTTTCAGTACATCGCCATTGTAACAAGCCGTCCGACCGTCTAACCAATTGCGAGATGACCCAAGGGGTTAGAGCGCGAATTTACTGACCGGAAGGTCCGTGGTTCCAACCCGACCTCTCGACTTCCCTGTCTAGGCTTGGGCCACCTGGCAGTATCCCAGCCCTCATGCAATCTTCGGGTGGCATGGCAGTTAGGCACCGAAAGGGTGCTACAGGTGAACGATTTTTTTGCAGGTACAAGTATAACTGACATCATCTGTAAAACTGACCGACCTAATTAAATCGTTTTCGGAATGACGAAACTGTAATAATTTTCTATCATCAAAAATACATAATCGACAATCTGTCTGTAAAAGTGTTACATCTAATGATTAACCGCTGTTGTTAACCAACAGTCCAAAACAACCATGGATGCCTAATGTGAGTAAGAAACGTATCTTTATACAACTCCCTTTCAAGCGGACAAGTGTATTGTGCCCTAAGACGATCTCTGCAGCAGGCATTTCTACTGGCCATTCAACGCGCAATCAGAGAAACAATCTCCCAGCTCGGTACAAAAGTCACAAAACCAACTTCAAGAATCACCCACAGAAGCTTTGCACTCCTGAGCAAAAACACCCCAAAAACAAGAATGGTATGACTGATTCCATGCGAAATGTGTCACTGTGGTTGTATCTTGACTACATCACAAACACATCAATCGCCAGAGAATGCAGCGTATGACTTAACCTTTCGGCACAAATCGGTCGAGTAAATTTGACAGATATTGGACGGAAAACATTGGTCTGCACATTCCCCGTCGCCTCACAGGTTCGGCGCATACCATTAGATGGTGACTGAGTTTATGGAAGGTCGACAATCTGGTCAACTTATGATGAAATTGGTCCAAAGCATTCAAAAAAGAGCTGGTTCATTTCTGGCACAATGCGACATTCCATAAACAGAAACCTGAAGGAATGCACTGTATATGCGAGCAATGCGTCCCTAAAACAACCATGAGGACACGGTCAAGTGTGTTCTGTGGAGGCGTAATCTGGTGCGCCAAAGTACCGTTTTAATGATAGGCATAGAAAAGTACGTGTTGACATGGTGACCGGCAGCACGAAACGTCCTGATCAGTTTACAAAGACCGGACGAGTTGGTGTGCCGCTGCGCAAAGCAGAATGTGCCACCAGTGAACGACATTAGATATGCACTATGGTGGCAAGAACGACTGACGTCTAGACGCCAGTTGATACACCGGCAATGTGCGCGTACCGAGAAAAGGTTCAAGCTACGTGATATCATGCCACTGAATTAGTCCGTACAATGAACAAAGTTTTGCTTAAAAGGTGAAAACCATCAAAAAAAATTCGGTTCTATCACGACCACAGCCCGTATACATGAACAACAACTCTCTCCATAGTGGAAACACACTCAACCTCCGGCCACTCTCGGGAAAAAAATACGACCTAATGGCTAGCTGAAATGGGCGATGTTAGTCGCAGATCAGCAGGTGAATTATCAGAGTTTAAATTTGTTACCCACCACATTCAATCAAAGTAGCCACGCTCAATTACGCAGCTCCTTTCCAATGAACCGAAAATGGCCACTCAAACACAGTTTGAGAGTGTTCACTAAGGTATCACCATTATCTTAGACAGTATAACATCAGTGCTCAAGCACTGACGATTCGCGGCCATGTGATATTTCGCTGTCCAGTATGGTATATCGTAGAAATAAGTAATAATTGATAATTATTAGGCTGCAACACTCTTCCGGTGCATACCTGCTTCTTAACCCGAAGGAAGCAGGAGAGCTGCGATACTATCAGACTGCCCAAGCCCAGACAGGAGCAGAGGCCTGGGGGTTGGATTTGTACCACGGACTTTCCGGTCAGTAAGTTTGCGCCTTCCCACACTTTGCAAGGTGGATGACGTAATCGCTCCCCTCCCGTAGTCGCGTTGGATTCGAACCATGGATCTTCCCCTCAATAAGTTCGCGTGTTAACCATTAAACTCTATCGTTTGGACCAGCAAGTGAAAGTGTTCCGAATAAACAGAAATGGTTAAATTAGGTGGAATCCTCTCGACATAATCAAGCCATAGATCGGAACTGGTGCAATTCTTCCCGCAAATCAATATTTTTTCCATACATCGTCATAGAGCGCAACACTAGTGCCGTATTAAGTGCATAAAACCGTCTCACATCCCTAGATTCCGTAGATTTGTGAAATTTTTCACAGTAAATTCAAATGTTCGCCGACGAATGTCAGATCGGAACGTATGGTGAAATATGCTGAACATATTTTGGACTGAGAAGAATCGGCAAATCGGGAACCACATTTTCGAGTACCAATACAGGCGAATATGATACGTAAGGCGACTTATCACGAGGTCAATAACCAAATGACGTGCCATTGTGACATTTGTTTGAACATGCAAACGAATTACAACCGCCGGACCCGCCAGTACAACAATAATGAGATCGGTGGGACGTGTTTCCAGCATTCCTATCGTCACCGTTTCCGTTCCGCGATAGTTTTACTTCCAGAATAGCACCCTTAGGCATTCGGAGCAGCAAGACTCCAACAAGTCGTTCAGCTCTAGCACCCTTTCGGTGCCTAAGTGCCATGCCACCCGAAGGTTGAACGAGGGCTGGGATACTGCCAGGTTGCCCAAGCCTAGACAGGGGAAGTCGAGAGGCGGAAGTCGGGTTCGAACCACGGACCTTCCGGTCAGTAAATTCGCGCTCTAACCGCTTGGGCCATCTCGCCCCCAACAAAGGAACATTTTGCTGCGTAGCACGTGTTGGATCTTGTTCTACAGAGGTTTGGTAACAATAGGTGTTGTGGTTCTTCCACAAAATCCACATCAAACTCGTGGTTCGTTGTGGGGTTGAGCGGCCAGCATTGTTCTACCTGAATTTATGGGTGGTGGGTAGGATCCGCCGTACAAACTCTAATCAATCTGTGTTGTCTAGCTTCGCGTTGTTAGTCCCTTTCAGTCCATGGAGAATTGAATATCGGGCAGGCCCAGAATACTGTGCACACTACTGTACCGGCACTAAGTACTCCATCAACCAAGTGAAATGCGGGTCAACGGGTTGTCTAACAATCCGAATCAGGTGGGGTGTGCTCACTGGTACGTACTTTTGTTTGTGGACGATTGTGCAACAACCGGGACGGCGAATGGCTGCGAAGATAGCATCGAAACTTAATTACGGTCCTCGCGCTATTTGTTTGATCTGCTAGAGTGAAATGTTCGAGGAGGTTCTGCATTAACGTTTAGGACACCTAAGTAACCGAAGAAACTTAGCCGTAACTGTTCACAGTATAGGATTGTTTCGTAAGCTAGTGATAAAGCTACACAGTGGGTGGAAAAACAAAGAAAGTATGGAAATAACATACTACTCATTAGGTTGCTTAAAACTCTCCGAATAGCATCACAAACGAGAGATTCAGCTGGGTTCTAGGTGAGTTTCCCGACAAAAACCTAGTTGGTATGCAGATGAGTGTATTAGTCAGACAGAAGAGTCACCATGATGAAATATCCTGAGGACGGTTTTGGAAAAGCCGTTGTATGAAAACCGACTTTAGCGATAAGCACTTACAGACATTCTAGTGTTAAATGTGCGGATGAAGGAAACACTCTGAAGCTCGAAAAGAAGGGACCAAACCGGTAAGTTGATGAAGGGCAGTTGACGTGAGCAGCTAGTAAATTGTTTCCGGGATGATGAACGTTTCATAGGGGGGGATGCTGAGCTTTAGGGATTGAGGAATCAAGTAGTGCTCCCCTAATGTTGGAAGGAAACAAACATGTCACACAGAGAAGGAAGGAGATTTAGAACACATCACCACACTGAGCGGTATACACGGAACCCCTACTATCTCCACGTTACACTGAAAATTGTGTCTGCTCTGTGAAATGCAATAAAGCATTTTTTTAAAAGCTAAGCGGTTTCCTTCTCATGACTGCTGATAGGAGTCTCGGAGAAAACTGGAATCGCCTTTCCTTTTTTGCGTTAACTCAACATCTGACCTGTTGGGAAATTTGGTCATGGACAGAACATCAGTAGATCCGACAGAAAGAGGGAAAAATCATGTAGCTGAATTATACGGAGGCCGAAAACTACCCATCTGTGCTCACAATAGTGTACTGATCCCTAAATGATTCTCAACAGAGTCGAGACTTTATTCCACTTGGCCGTAGCCGGCATCTTAGAGCATCCGACAACATACCTAGAGCGACCGATGGTGACGAGGTCCAATTCGGGCGAAATGCACGAACGGTTTCTCTCCTGCTTCTATAAATACCATTTTCAAATCCAGGTTGGGGCTTACCATGAGGATTGTGAAAAACTAGGAATATCCTAAGTTGACTCTTCTCAGGTGGTCGAATTGCCGACCACATTTTTTGCATAGGCTGAAACAACGAATTAATAAAAGATGGGCAACTGTTGTTTGTGACTGCATAGCGCCGCGGTAAACGTTGAAAACAGTTAACCGATCCAGCTGATGAGCTTTAATCCGCAAGGAATTTCGGGAGCGGACCAGAAAAGTCCATCCAATAAAGCGTAATCAGTACATTCCTCCAGGAAACTATCTTGCGGCGGGAAATGAGTGAACCACCCTGTTCCTAGTAAGAACCAAGTAAGCGGAGTTATACTAGGGAGGGTGTACCATGCTTACATGCTGAAATGAGCTACGCCTCTGTCGTGTTTTTAAGATGTTGGTATGTCAATGACTCCAACGGTGACACGACCACCCATTCCCATAGAGACGAGCCTCGGAGAAGTGACAAAACAGTTTATGACTGTCAACGAGCAATATTGACGAGCAGATAATGAGTAGACAGGCGCTTAATCTTGGATAGATAAATGCTACACCAATAGGGTGGCAGCAGGTGGAAGGTAATATACGCAAACCCTTGTCCGTACCTCGCGCCGTTCCTAAAAAGCCGAATTACAAACAATTACAACACCACACGAAGGCCACAACAAATCAGCTTCCACAGGACTGCAGCTAAAGAATGCCAGCTGGTAGCCTTTTGAGGGACAGTCAAGTTGGAATAAACGGGTTCAACGAGCAGACACAGCTGACCACATTTAGGATTTGTACATTTCGCATCAGTTGTGTATTGCCACAACTTTGAAACTCAGAAGCCTCAGCTGGTTATGAATTCGGTCTCCAACCTCAATATCGACTGTTTGATGGAGTACACACATCAACTCTGCCCAGAGAGACCCATTGTGATCGCACTGGTCAACCTGCACATAGTCTCTGGATAACTTGTCACGGGGGTGTGATATCGCTGTGGACTGAGTGGAGTCTCAGGGTTGTGTTTTATCATTTTGTTTGCGCGAGAAGTTATTTTACACGTCTGCCATGGATGTAATCCCCAGATGTGACTAACGGAAAACGAACCGTGAAAATACGGTCCGCGTACGGCTTTTGGTTTTGTGAATTTTCACAGAGTCTTTATTTAGCGACTGGTCGTCAAAAATATGCACTCCTATGGGAGATCAAGGTACGGAAAACGGATAATACAAAAAATACGAGGAAAATGGCGATTTCAGCCTTGGCCGAGTGCCGTGCCACGAATTTTTTCGTGTTATAATACAAAAAAGATAGCAATCGTATTAGTGAGCTCGGTCTTTATTTCAGCCCTCCGAAAAACATCAGAGAAGATAAGTTGGGCTGTCATTGTGTGCACCCACCATTTGTAAACAATCACGATGGGATCTATCTGAGTCAAGTGTTGGAGAGCGTGGGCGTCAAACAGTTGACTTGAGCTTATTGTGCAGGAATAAAATATTGCCAAGATAGGTCAGGTGGTGTGTAAACAAGCCTATAGGGCCTTCCCTGTTGCTTTAGCGTCTTTTCTCTCATCAACATCATCATCGTCAGCTGTAGGAACCGTGTACTTGTCGTACAGTGGTTGGAGCTGCCACAGTTTCGTTCACCAGTGATTTGGGGAGGTGAGGTAGGTAGCTGCGCATTGGAGGGGGGAGCCGATAAATTGGTGCGTAAATACACCACTGTCAATGGACTGTTAAGTGAGTGGAGGTTGGGAAGAGAGCTATGCATTGAGGCAATAGCTTGGATGCATGAGCGCCATTGAGCGCGACTGGGCCATGTCTGACAATGTCTCTAACCATTGATGTGGCCCGTCTCGGGGTCCCCATCCAGGAAGACGGCAGTGACCAGCGCAGCTGAGTTTGCTGGTAATGGCTTTTATACTTCGCTGCCAAGTCATTGTTTGACCGCCTCTGGCTCGTTTCCACCCTTCACGTGGTTGTGTAAAAAGAACCCTTCGAGGAAGTCGGTCGACTGGCATACGGAGCCAAGCCAGCGCGACCTATGCAGTATCAGTTCATCTATCGAGGGTGAGTTACTTCTCCCGAATACCATTCGACGTACTTCAGCATTGCTGATGTGGTGTTCCCACCGGATTCGGGCAATGCTCTGAAGACGTCGATGGTCAAACACTGAGAGTCTTTTGACGTCCTCGGCGACTCGACCCTTTATGACCCTTTTGACTCGACCCTTGAGGGACAAGCTGATATCACGCCTACGCCACAGGTGACGCAGGTTCATAAAAGCTGCTCGGGCCTTCCCAATTCGGAGGGAGATATCAGCTTTCGCGAGACCACCGGGACTGATACAGCTGCCCAGGTAAACAAATTTGTCTACTATCTCAATGGGCTCATCCGCAAGCATGCGGCTAGGCTTCGAGCCAACCCAGTCTTGCAGTAGCACTTTACACTTTGCAGGTGTGAAGCGCGTGCCGAACCGTGAGGCGGAGTTAGTTAGATTATTTATTATTGTTTGCATTACCACGGCATCAGATCCAAGAAGAGCTATGTCGTCTGCATACTCAATATCTGTGAGCAGACACCCCGGGAGCACTTCGACCCCACAGGCATTAGAGGCCGATGGTGAGTCTTCCATGATCATATCAATGACGAAGTTGAAGAGGAAAGGTGAAAGAGGACAGCCCTGTTGTCTCGACTAAAATGTACCCTTCACCAAAATAGGCCTCATCTGAAAACAGACGGCCGACTACGGGTGGTGAATTTCAACTGGGCCTATCTGGTCTATTTTGTAGGCGGCGTTGCATACAAACAGCAATCAGACAAAGCTTTTCACTTCACTTCTGTCAATAAAGCACGAACTCTGTGTTCTTATAGGACAGAGTTGACTGTTCACAAGGATCCAGTTAATCGGAACATCCTCCGCTCTATCGGTCAGTGCTTGCTGACATCCATATAACCTAGAGTGAACACTTTAAGGGTCCCGGACAGACACAGATGGTAGAATCTGTTTGAGTTAGGTGAAGTACCTTTAGATGTGAGTTTCTGGACACTAGTGTATATCAGTGACGAGGGTATCATCGTGTGGACCAAGCCTGTTTGTGCACTAAAAGTCTCAGTGTACATGCATTAACTGATGCCAGTTTGAATGACGTATCAGGAGAAACTCAGCAGGTTTGTCTCGGTTACTGTCACCTGTCGATGGTGATAATAAGTCACGGTGTAACAAAGTACCAGCATTCGGAACGCGAACAAATGGGACGATAGAGTCGGAGCGGAATGCGCGGAATAGAAGGAATCTAAACGCGAACTGAGGGCTGAAGCAGTGAGATCAAAATAGTCAGAGATACACTCATTTGCAAAGTAAGTAAATGTTAGCAAGAGATCCAAATGCATCTCACCTATATACGTAATGCACTACTCATAAGGTTGCCGAAAATTCTTCGACATCACAAACGGGAGATTCAGCTGGGTTCCAGGGGAGTCTCTCGCAAAAACCAAATTGATATGCAAATGAGTGTATTTCTCGAAAACAGTCCAATTTGGGTTCAAGTAGAACATAAGGTTGATGGAAACTCGGGGACTGCGCCTACCTGATGAGCCCCAAGAAGGGCAAAACCGGTCGTGGGCTGTCGAAGAATTTTCAGCAACCTTATGAGTAGTGCCTTACGTATATACATGTAGCGCGATATCTCGAATATCGTAGCAACTGGAACATGAGGCGGCCTGGTGCATCTCACCTAGATTCCTCATTTATGATAGGGGTGGAAACTCGCGGACTACGCCTACCTGATGAGCCCCAAGAAGGGCGAAACCGGTCGTGGGCTGTCGAAGAGTTTTCAGCAACCTTATGAGTAGTGCATTACGTATATATATGTATCGCGATATCTCGAATATCGTAGCAACTGGAACATGAGGCGGCCTGGTGCATCTCACCTAGATTCCTCATTTATGATAGGGGTGGAAACTCGCGGACTACGCCTACCTGATGAGCCCCAAGAAGGGCGAAACCGGTCGTGGGCTGTCGAAGAGTTTTCAGCAACCTTATGAGTAGTGCCTTACGTATATACATGTAGCGCGATATCTCGAATATCGTAGCAACTGGAACATGAGGCGGCCTGGTGCATCTCACCTAGATTCCTCATTTATGATAGGGGTGGAAACTCGCGGACTACGCCTACCTGATGAGCCCCAAGAAGCGTGAAACCGATAGTGGACTGTCGGGAGGTTTTCAGCAACCTTATAAGTAGTGTTGGCGGCTACCACTCAAATACACTCGTGGTGAGAATGGATAAGACACATGCACTTAGCACTGAACGACATGCATCCATAGTGCATCAACGATCTCAGTGAAACAAGTGGTGGAGCTTTCCAATCCACAAGAAGACGCCAACCTGACCGAGATGGTTCACATTCTGCTTAATTGAAGGTTCCTCGCTTCAGTTCAATTTAACCAAGAATCTGGGATGGGAAGCTCTGGCCAGATGGCGGCTAGCCAGTGCTGGGTGATTTGGCTCAATGTTTTCCCATAAAAAACTCGCCTCGGAAGGTGTCCCTGTCTCCAACCAGTGTGGGGGACCGCTCTCAGAAAAGTCTCAATACGCTCTTCAGGTTGTAATCTATTTTGGATTACCGCAATGGCACCTTAATCCCTGTGGTTCCCATGAGCTGTAAATTGGTTACGCAAAGACAGGGAGTTGTAACTGGGCACCACCCTGGGTGAGCTAGACGACGATCAATAGGACTGGTGTTACGCGTCTTCAACCCGTACATTATCAGCGTTTGAGCGGATAGGCCGAAAACTGCAGGAGTAGAACACATATTCAGTCTGGTGCACCCGTGTAAGCAGATTCAAAATAAACAGAGATATACCATTGTGGATGGACATTATATATCCGAAAACTGGAATAGGCCAACTTTAAGCAGACAGTAATTACAGAAACTCACACAGTATGGTACACTGACACGAATGTCCGCTATATGGGACAGAAAGTTTGCATTGAACGGTGGTTGGACGAGTTTGCGGAGATTTATGCCACTAGTGGAGAATATGCCAAGTGTACAGAAACCCATGAAGGCGAAGACGCCGCATGAAACAAGGCACTCATCTCTTCCGAGGCTGGTATCTCTTCGATAAGGAGGAACTTACATTAAACAGTGGTTAACTAGGAACGCTCTTCTGATATCTCTCCCTCCTAGGGAGGAAGGGAATGCACGGCACATTGAAAACAACCTACGGGCCCAAGAATACCAGCTGATAACTCGCTACAATGTTTCGCAAAGCATGTTTAGCATGCTGATTGAAACGGATTCATCCTATAGCGTTTTCTGATTGTCCTCCAATTAAATAGTACAAGTTTTCCCCAGTACTCTTATGCCCAGTCTCTTCATAGGTTACCGTAAGTAAACATGAGAGGGTAAAACGACTTGTCCAAAAAAGATCGAAGGCCAACATCAGTGGATCAAATGGGATCGTGGGTTGCTTGAACTCACTTTAATGCTCGGTGTGATATGTCCTCCGGTGCGTAGCTGACCTAACCATTCGAGGGAGAAGTGTTTTGGGGAGCTGAAAAACGGAGTAGTATATGATAGAATGTGAGATGACGCTTTAAAAAAATCGTTCAGCTGTAACACCCTTCCGGTGCCTAGCTGCCATTCCGCCCCAAGGAAGCACGAGGGCTGAGATACTGCCAGGTTGCCCAAGCCTAGACAGGGGAAGTCGAGAGGCAGAGGTGGGATTCGAACCACGGACCTTCCGGTCAGTAAATTTGCGCTCTAACCACTTGAGCCATCTCGCCATCTTTGTTGAAGGTGGTTCCAAAATCCCTCAAAGGACTTAAGGATAAAGGCGCAAGCTATCCTATATTATCGAACACTTTCATGTTCCAATCTTGGAAATTCCATCGGTTTATAGTGGGGACAAGTGCCAAATGAGTGTTGGACAATTTCAGTTTTTTTTAAATAGGTGGTGGCCATGGAGCTGTTGTTGGGGACGGATGTGAGGATCGCACAAACTCGACCCTAATCACGTCAGGAATGTAAGTACTACTCATCACTGCAAGAACCTTTTCAGCATGAGCCAAAAATCGGAGTTGAAGCATCGTACTCTGAGTTCAAGTTTCCTGGTTCCTATCTAACTCTGAAGAACGGTACCTCAGTCAGCTTGACCTCTTAAGGAGTAGGGTGTGAGCACAACGTCGCCCAGATCAAATTACCAGGATAATTGTTCTATGACAGCACGAGCGTAGTTCACGAGATTCGTTCTGATTGCTCTACTACTGAGTCCAGTGTAAGCAGTAAACTAAGCGGGAGAGAACATCCGACCGGGACTTAACTGACGCAGCTAGTGGTGGATTCTTTGGGATCCAGATAGCTCAGTGGTTAAAGCGCCAACTTACAGACCGGAAGGTCCAGCATATCGACTGCTCCTTTCTAGACCTGGGCAACCTGGAAGTGTCCAAGCCCCCGCGCCTCCTTCCGTTTGAATGGCGGTAAGGCACTGAGAGGATGCTACAGCTGAACGATTGGGCAACCAAATTGGCCGGAATCGTTCCAGTATACCACAGAAAGCATCTTTGTCCAACTAACCACACATATACGACAACTCCATGGGTTGTGTTGAATTTCGGACACTGAATAATTAATAATAATAATGATAACAATAATAATGATAATAATAATAATAATCGTTCAACTGTGACAACCTTCCGGTGTCTCGCTGCCGTGCCGCCAAAAGGAAGCAGGAGGGCTGAAACACTGCAGGTTGCCCAAGCCTAGACAGGAGAAGTCAAGATGTCGGGATTGTGTCCGGGTACTGAACAAAAAAATCATCCGTAATCGACCTCACTGAGTCGTGAGCCAACAGTAGAGACGATTTTCAGACCATGAGAATATTCAAAGTCAATTCGCTTCGGCGTGTCAAAACTATGTGAAACGATTAGACTAAAGGGTTCTCAAATGAGGAGGCAATAAACTAGGCAACCTTGTTTATGCTTGTGAGCGTTGAAACGATTAGACTAAAGGGTTCGCAAATGAGGCGATAAAGTAGGCAACCTTGTTTATGCTTGTGAGCGTTTCAGACTTGTTCGTGATTACTAAATCCAACCTCTTCTCCTTAAAGAGAATATCCTACAATGGAGGATGATTTTGCACGTTGGCGTTCCGCTATAGGAGGAATCGCTGTACCAAGATAATCTACCGCGTACATAGGTACAATAAACATGCAAATTACAATCAGTGGTCACCGAATGGAGAGAAGGGAAAGGGCGTTCGTTCGGCCCATCAGCCGGTCCATCGGAACTTAAACAAAAGATCAGGTGAATAAATCTATCTGCCACTGACTGGGTTTGGGTTTGATCTCACACAAATTTGTGATAGCACTTTATAGCTCACAGAGGTGAAGCTCACAGCAGGTTGTGAGGCAGAATTACTTACAATGTTTACACAAAGGCAACCGAAGGGTCAAGCATATACAAGCAAACGCTAAACATAAATTGTAAACGCATGTGGTCAATCCACAAAAACTAATCTATATGCACTGAACTCAGAAGTCCGTGCAGAACAGCAGAAATGGGAAGCAAACAAGGCGGTATTTTCATGTAAAAAGTAATCAGCTGAGCCAACAACTAGTCAGTCTTTGGTTTCAATGTGCACCACAAGCAGTGTGCCAAGATGAAACACCGCACAGTGATTCTGACTAGAAGAGTCCCATTTTCCGATGTCTTTGGGAATAGGGTGAAGTATTGCACGTGATAAGTAGGGTGTCAAGCAGGGGTTTCGTCTCGCCAGTAAAACCAATTTATGCCCAAAAGCAGGATGCCTGGAAATTCACTAACAACAGTGAACCAAGACACGTTCCTGTACTAGGTACCTCGCACGTTAGGGTCGTCCACGAAAACGCCAAAACCCTATGTGATTCGTCGCCCCCGTACTACACTGTGTCAGTTCCCTGATAATGGGCTATTTCGCCTAGCCTACATCCTCCTTCGATTCCCAGGAACGTTAACTGTAGCAAATCTTTTACCAAACTCCCATGAAGCCGGTTTGCCGTCGTACAAGGGACAGCTAAAAGGAGTGAAATGAAACAGTGAGGGGGTGGATAGTACCGTAAGAGTGCCCATGTTCAATAAACGAATAAACCAACAAAAAGGCATGCTGCCAGAATCGAGAGGGATGCAACTCGCCAGCAGTAAATAGTCACCGACACAAAACATGTACATAGCTTATCGCGATGTAGACAGGTAGTACCCCGTATGATAAAGTGGAACCAGCCTCGCATCGACTTACATTGCCAGAAGAACTTTTCCCAGAATAACGCCATCAGCCATATCACTCACAGACTCTACGGAAGAGGCGGCGTCAAAGGTTCTTAGCTGCCAGAATCGTCGGGGCTAGAGAGACGGGGGAACAAAAGGGCGGACATACCCATCGCAGTAAATTCTGTACCGCATGACCACCGGACATGGGGAATTGAAGTCAATGGTGTGGAGTGCTTGACAAAAAGAGACACTGAAAGAGATAAAGTGAACAGATCAAGATCAGGTTGAACAAAAAGATAAAATAAAGCAAACCGGTTTTGCATTTTCAACCGTCTGCATCCCAGGACCGAAAAACAGCTAGTTTAAAAAATTGACAAAGGGTACACAATCCTACGCAGTTGCAACTGCCGGACGAGCGCGTGGTCGGAATCCACAAATGTGTTCCAAAACGACCGGCAGTCAGTTACTGATCCGCGCCATCGGTAACTGATGGCAATGTGGTCGATTTGAGTTTGTGGTTGGCGTGTCGTTGGAGGACACCATGTGGCCAGACGACTTCGGCTATTCCGGAAGTTAGTACTGCATAGAAACAGCCTGCGATCAGCACACAGCTGAAGCAATCGTTCCGTAAAAATCTCAAACAAGAACCAAAGCAGGAGGCCAGTGCGACAACCGCTGGGGTTTCTTGAGACGACAAGTCGCTATGTATCACATTCCTAATGATCGTGGATTGTTTCCTATAAAACGGACGTCACTCTATCGTGCTACGCTTCACTCTGCGTAATTTATCCTTCGTGCTCCAACTTACTGATTCCCTCCTGATTGTAAAATCCAACATTTTGAGAGATCATCCAAAAGAAGCTGAGTAAATTTAATAGGAGACTTTCACTTGACTGAAATATCTTACAAGATTGCTGAAAACTCTTCGCTGTCCCATGATTAGTTTCGCTCTTCTTGGAGTTCATCAGGTAGGCGCGATCACCGCGTTTCGCTCATCCTTGTGTTCTGCTTGAACCCAAATTGTACGAAATTCGTGAGACACATTCATTTACAGAGCAATTAAGTTTTAACGATAGAACCAGCTGCATCTCAGCGGAATCTTTCGTTTACAATATTTATTTTGCGGTAGCGAAGCATCAGTCTCGAACACTTATGTCATGCTGCTGATGGGGATGATGAATATTCGACAAGTGAACATGGATGAGGGGACCGCTTTATTGCAATTGCTTGAAATCATTGAGTGATTGATTTAATTCCCGTACCCTGGTAGCTGAACCGTACTATGTGCTGGAAAAAGACCTATCTATTCGGACTTTGCATATGGTGGCCTGCTGACTGTGAACGTAAAGCTGGAACTGATGACTAGCAAAGCTGGGAACTCCAGACTCTTAGGTTTTCCGGATGAAACACAGTGACGTCCAAAGAGATTTCCATCTTCCACATATTTTACATGTTGACAATCGAAAGCCAGCGAGCAGACTATCTTTTTAGATTGGCTAGCTACTCTACTTCAATGTGAATCGACAAAAAGTGTTATATTGTGTTTTCAAACTTTTCCACAGCTTAAAGTTTTTGCCACAGAGCATGGTAGCTTTTATCTAGTCCTATTTTACCAATATAATTCACAGATGTGCAAACCCATTTGTCGATATGCACACAACCGTGAAATTGCCTATGGTGATTCACTTCATTGAGAGGTTCCCTTGTCTTCCCATCCCACGGTTAATTTACATTCAGCATACACAATTTGACCTTGGAATTGAGATAGACAACTCGGTGTTTGATTGATTGATTGATTGATTGCAAGGGATTTCGATGGGGTCGCTGTTTATGTCATTTTGCATCTAAAGGTAATCAAATTTAGTGAATTTGGTCAACTAATCGTAAGTACTTAGATGATTTCGGATGATATAAGTTGCGCTAGAAGAACCGCGAAATGATTGTAATCTTCGGAAGTAAACGAGATGTAACCGTTTGAAAAGATTAGATGTTAGGATACTTCACTGTAATGGCAAGACGGTTGAGATCTACCTGTTGGAAACTATTCCCGAATTCATAAAATTACTGTTTACAGTGACCACTACCTTGATATATATTGAAATCCACTCAATTGGGAAACCGCCCGCACGCTGGGTTTGTGAGAAGTGGCACTTTCACGCCATCGTTCACACCGGAGGCACGTTATATCCAGCTGAAATGGCCGCAAAGAATTCTGTAGAGACAACCCCAACGGTCCTTAAAACCGGTGATATGAAAAGGATGAACTTAGGAACCCTGACGGCCGCATTCCAGATTAATTCGCCTGGGTAAAGCGAATGCATCATCGTGTGCGACAATCTTTCCCCTACAGTGCTGGTCTTACTTTGGTTTCAAAACGAACTCGGAACGTCATCGGAAGGCCACTGGCCGGGTCCATAAAGTGCAAGGGCCGTGGTGGTCGCCATGAAAACTCCAGGCTAATCGGGAATCTTAAGTCTTCCATGGCTTTCATAGGGAGCCAACTCGATTGTTCTTGCTACCACACTCGTCCCAGTCAGCTGGAATGGACTGATGAGCTTCAGCTGCTGAAGCAGCCCCCCGAATACCCCTTGCTACGGAACCACTGAATCCTGACGAATCTCTGGCTCCTACATTTACAGCCGAACGAAAGGAGTTTTACACAATAGCTTCCACACCGACCAAGACCAATAGTAGTAGCCTACTCACTTCAGTTAATTTTTGCAGTCTGTAGACGACAAGATACGACGCAATCACTGTTTTCGGTGTTGAATCGCGGCTAATGGTCCGAGAAGGCTTTTCATTGGCGTCCACGAAGGTTCGTGGAGAACTCCGACCTTGTCATCTTGTCGTAGTGGTCGAGCTTCAGAGCCGCAATGATCTTGAGGGCCCTAGTGGCTGGAACTCAGTTCCCCAAGGTTCAACCGTACCAGGGAGGGCGGCGGTGAGCAGCCCGACGAAGAACAGCGAGAAATCGTATTACGAGGCGGCCTGGAGGTAACATCGTACTGTCCTCTGCGACAGGAGTGTGAAGGCAGGTTCAGACTTTCGATTAGACGGCAGGGTCCCCGAATAGAACCCTACATCCTTCCACTGCCCTGTGGGTCAAGTTTTGAGTCAAAGGCCCAACGTGGGGTATCTAAGCCAAACTCCCTCTTTCGGCTTGCGCAATCGGAAAGTACCATGCGTCCTTACAGCTCTCCGTCCACCAGGCATCTTCCAAAATCCTTACCCATTCACCCAATGATGCTGTGTGACCAACCTATCTGCCAGTCCCCTGGTAGTAACCTCAAAAGATATGATCCACGTTGAAGCATTCAATGCAAGCATTCCATGCCAAATTTGGTGACAGGCATCCCTTTCTGAGACGTTGCTTTCCCTCTCTGTCTATATACGTTGTATTTCCGAAACACGCATACAAGACTCCGTCTTGGTCACGTACCTGGAAGCGCTTATGGTGATCAGAAATGTTCCACACTTTACTCTCCGAGTATCTGGTGATCTTGATGCAATGGTTCGTGGTAGCTACGGTGTGGGGGGTTGCACTCAGCTAAAGGCTGAAGGCACTTTACTGGACTGAATCCAGGTAAACAGTCGCCTTTGAACTATGCGGTTGTGACTCAATTAAGATCAGTGTGGGCTGATGCGGTAAACGATATTTATCTGTTGTATCAGCATACGCCTCAACGGACTGCAGTTCTGAGACCGCAAAGGACGAGTTTTATCGAGATCGGTCGCGGCTGATCCGGTCAGCAAGAAGGAACGATACAGTAGTCCTGGAATGATTGTAGTAAGACAGCAATAAGTCCCCTCCCCGTCCATCTTTATTCTTTTTCTTCACAATATCTGTTGTATCAGCATACGCCTCAACGGACTGCAGTTCTGAGACCGCAAAGGACGAGTTTTATCGAGATCGGTCGCGGTTGATCCGGTCAGCAAGAAGGAAGGATACAGTAGTCCTGGCAGGTGATATGAATGCCCAAGTTAGACTAAGTTAAGTCCGGAAGAAGCACAATTTGTATGCAGATTGGGAATCGACGCTCTGCGTGAGGATAACGGGGAACGACTGCTTTGTTGTGTGCTGATCGTCGTCTGTTCCTGTCCAGTACGAATTTCCAATAAAACCGCTCACATAGGGTTAGTTGGGGGCCATCAACCGCAAAACAACCATGGACTCAGTTGGACTACTGTGGCTGTCAGTTAGCGATGAAGAACCTCAAGTAAAGATTGCCATTCCTTCTGAGGTACGCACCTCAACTGCGACCATGCCATCGTGCGGGCCAGGTCAGCGCTTTGCTTTCCGTCAACAGTATGCGTGGGAAGGCGGAGTTACTCCATTCAACGACTCCGACAAATTTCGGTAGCTCAAGATCATCGAGCAGATCCAGTTAGAAAGTTACTGGAAACGCACGGCCAGGCGATTGACGAAGATGGTATGGAGTAGGTGGAATGAAGTTAAAAAAAACTATGCTCTCAGATTTCAGAACTGTCTGTCCAAACCATCCAACACGACCATATGAACACCCAATATCGTCGAGATCAGCGGATCGTATTGCTACAGAAAGGCCATACCAGCGCCTAATGACTATGAGGGCGGGCGCGGATCCCTCAAACACCGGATAGACGAAGGCTTGAGGATGACGGAGAACGCTGGTAGATTGCGAAGGCTCATGAGGTGGAGAAGGCATTTGCTGTAGGTAACCGCCGCGCCCTATTACAGTTGATTCAATCAACCGGTCAACAGAAGACAAGTGTCAGCGAAATTATATGCGGAAAATACGGAAAGGCAATTCGCTCACAAAATCGTCACCTTGAGCGATGGGCTGAAAACTTCAAAGAGCAGTTCAGCTGGTCTTCTTCAACAGAACCGCTGGAAGGACCCAGCAGGGCTGAATGGAACACTGGTACCAGCCCGCCGTCAACAACAGAAATCCAGCGTGATATCGCTCCGTCAACGCGAGACGGCACCTGGCTCGAATGGTCTGCATCCCGCACTCTTCAAAGATGGTAGCGATATCCTGGTGAACACTCTGACGACCATACTTCAGATTTGGAACGAAAAGCCCTTCAACTTTGTCATTGATGTGCTGCCTGAAATTTCTCTGCCTGCCTCTGAAGACGTCACTGTTTGACCATTGATCTCTCCGAAGAATTCCTCGGGTCTGGTGGAAAAATCAGATCTGTAATGTTGAGGTACGCCAGATAGTTTTAAGAAGAAGGAACTCTCCTCCGATTGATAAATTACCAACGCTTCATAGGCTAGGCTGGTTGTGACTTGTACACCGCATGCAGGAGGACCGTTTGCTTTGCAAAGCTCTTTTTCTCAGCTCTGTGCTGAGTGGGAGTGACGGTGGTGCACAGTGCATGACCTAGCTACTAAATATGAAAACACTAACCAGCAAATCTATTCGGGTCCGCTTCCTTAGACAGGGACGCCGGGACTCAACTCAATACTGATTGATGACAGCGTCCGGAGGCCAGCCAGCCTTAGTAACCGAACAGCGCATCAATCGGACGGGTGTGTCACGTGCAGGCTACGGACCAAACGAAGGCATGCCCTGATTGGTCAAAATGCCAGCCAATCCGGATCGAGCGTCTTTAGCTCGACGCTGCTCGACCGCTCACGAAGATTCTAGCACGGCCTTTTGGAACCTTCTGTGATGTCCTTTATAGATGCTGTTGTAATAAACTTCCTATAGCTTCATAAAGGGCCGTCTGAAGCTAACGTCCCTTTTGAAATACCACCGTGAAGGACCGACACAGAGCTGCACGACCGTTTAGCAAGTCACAACAGACAGTGACAGACATGGCGCAATCACTCAGTAAGTGGTGCTCATGCATCAAAGCCATGGCGTACAATGCGTGGCTATCCAGTTCCAGAGATAATTATGTATACCATTGCCCCTAGTACTGGGCGGTATCTACCAGGCTCTCCCAATTTCCGGTGATCGAAACCGTAGCAGCTGGAACGCATGGTACGTTGTTTATAGCTGGCTAACTGAGCTGACTGAGCGCTATGGGGAAGATTAAAGGGAGAATAGAGTACGAGAATGGGAAGATGCTGGTCCGAGATGATAATTAGTTCGGGGGTGCAACGATCGACGCCAAGTGGGATACTACACTGAGGCGGCAACGTATTATAAGAAGGCCAGGGCAGGATGCACATGACCTGCGCAAACAACTCTGACCTGGCATAATGGCAGAGTGATAGCATACACTAATTCGACTGCCGGTTGTAAGGCCCTGTGGGAGCAGCTTAGGACCTAAACTGAACGCAAGAGTGCACCAGCAACCGGAGGCATGAAGAACCTACGTCATTGGAGGGCTTGGACAGTCCGTGAGACCCACCGTTATCATAAGTTTTTTGAGCTGCCAATATGTAACCTGCCCCTCCAACGCCTGGTGAGGGAAATCGCCCAGAACTTCAAGATTAACTTCCGGTTCCAGATCTGAGCTGCATCTTCTCTACGGAACGCCAGCAGCCGACTGAACGCTCAAGCGGTCAATCAGGTGAACGTCAGCTGCTGAACGACAAGAACAAAACCGACCCGGGAAACTTGGGCAAAAGCCTCGATCCTGTGTATCAATCCGTGAATCCGTGAACGGCCGACGATGAGTGTTCGGGCATCTCATAGAAGTTACGCAAACAAATCACCAAACGCTGATTAAACAGCTTGGATTCGAGGTCAACGTGCTGTTTAAATGCCACGATGCCCGTTGTAATTTCAACACCAGCCTGCTCGCAATAAAGTAGTTGATGAGTCTTTCACTGAAACTGGGGAAGTGGAGCGGGAATTGCAGTGGGTTGACGTAAAATAAATAGACAACTCCTCCAGCTGTAGCACCCTTTCGGTGCATAGCTGCCATGCCACCGGAAGGAAACACGAGGGATAGGATACTGCCAGGTTGCTCAAACCTAGACAAGGGAAATTGTTGCATCTCTCCACCTTCCCCGATGCTGCCGGGTTACAGTCAGAAGATAAGAAGGCGGCCAGAAGTACAGTGTATTGAAGCAAATACAGCTTTCGATTTATATCATTCATTAGTGGACATATTTGGAGGTCGATCTGTTCTCAACCAACCAGTGTGTCTCCTGCACACCCACACCAGCTATCTAGCGGTTGCTTTCGTTGTCTCGGCCGTCTGTGCGCTTGAATACGCAGTGCATATGTTGTCCTGGCCATCAGATGGGCGGAGATAATAATGCACATATTCAACAAACCCCAGCAGATTATCCTTCGGAGATACAGTAGGAATTAGAACACCAGCCTTAGGATAAAATCGCTGTTCACTTCGCCACAAAGTCGATCTCGTCACAAGGAAACAGATATCGACGGCGAGTAATCACAGAACACAATGTCTGGCTGTCATAAAAATAATTCATTAAAACAAGGAGGTTTTCAGTCTCTCGGATAAAAGGGAAGAATTATGGGCATTGGCTGTTACATATGGTGGGGAACGGGGGCAAATTTTTATTAAGCTGTCTCCTACATCTGTGACGACTCCTGTAGGTGCTATCGCATGTCTTTCCTTCCCTGGGGCTGTGAGCATGCCCTCCACTTCGGAGATATGTCACGGCTTTCCGGTTTATCATGGGATGTGCCCCCATTACGGAACTGCAGTCTGTTTTCTGATGCTGGTTCTCTTAAAGTGGCCATGTTTATGATCTTATTTGTGCCTCGTACTCGACGTATTAGCCGATCCATACGTTCACCGTGGAGAGCGTCCTCCACATCCCCGAATCAGTATCTGGCCTCTGTGCGACTGTTGTTGCATCCCTTCTACCGGTCTCCTTTCTTGACGTTCTGGATAGAAGTGAGATGATCCGCATGAATCTGGAACTGTAAACTGAAGGGTGCGGATCGCGAGTGTAACATTGCAGGCCGCTGGCAGGCTTCGTCAAAATGGACTGAGTTGGGAGGGTTACTGGTGCCGGACGCCAGGAGCTGAATAACCGCTGCGTCGCGTATGCTCCCTATGGTCCTCGGTTTGGCTGCCACTGTGGCTACCAAGAAATCGCCAAGGTGTAATGTTCCCGTAAAAGTATCACAGTCATCTGCAGTTGTTTTGTTACAAACGGAATCGAGGGGTTGGGCAAGAGCTGAAGCTCACTAATCCAATCCGGGTGCTTGAGGTCAAGGTCTGCATAGTTCGTCAGGTAGCAAGTGCCACTGATTTTAATCCCCTCGAACGTTGCGGAACAGTTCAGCTTCCCCGTCAGTTTGGCGCCTACACCAGACGCGTTATGACGGTGCAACTTTGGTTCCACTGGTGGCCCTCCAGTTACGTCCCAGGTTCGTTCTGAAATCAGAGACGTCAGAACCTGTATCAGGTTTGAGGGTAACCGGGGTGTGATTGATACATACTGTGAAGAAGTTTCGTCGACCGGGTGATTGCATCCACAACGTAGGTGTCATGTTCACTTCCTGCGTCTTGTTATTGGGTCAGTGCTTGCGCGAGCTCCTGAAATTAGCTCCGTGACATTGTTCTTTGTGACGCTTCCGACTGCACTTGCTGCACGTATGGTTCAGGTAGGGACGGTAATAATGCCATTCTTCACAAAACCAACACGGCGTGGTCGGTGTTCTCGTATTTTATTTAACATATGTTTCCTTTGGGAAGATAATATGTCAGGCTGAGATAATTTGGAATGTCCAATTATTGTAGCATCAGCCTTGAGACTGATANTGTGTATCAATCCGTGAATCCGTGAACGGCCGACGATGAGTGTTCGGGCATCTCATAGAAGTTACGCAAACAAATCACCAAACGCTGATTAAACAGCTTGGATTCGAGGTCAACGTGCTGTTTAAATGCCACGATGCCCGTTGTAATTTCAACACCAGCCTGCTCGCAATAAAGTAGTTGATGAGTCTTTCACTGAAACTGGGGAAGTGGAGCGGGAATTGCAGTGGGTTGACGTAAAATAAATAGACAACTCCTCCAGCTGTAGCACCTTTTCGGTGCATAGCTGCCATGCCACCGGAAGGAAACACGAGGGATAGGATACTGCCAGGTTGCTCAAACCTAGACAAGGGAAATTGTTGCATCTCTCCACCTTCCCCGATGCTGCCGGGTTACAGTCAGAAGATAAGAAGGCGGCCAGAAGTACAGTGTATTGAAGCAAATACAGCTTTCGATTTATATCATTCATTAGTGGACATATTTGGAGGTCGATCTGTTCTCAACCAACCAGTGTGTCTCCTGCACACCCACACCAGCTATCTAGCGGTTGCTTTCGTTGTCTCGGCCGTCTGTGCGCTTGAATACGCAGTGCATATGTTGTCCTGGCCATCAGATGGGCGGAGATAATAATGCACATATTCAACAAACCCCAGCAGATTATCCTTCGGAGATACAGTAGGAATTAGAACACCATCCTTAGGATAAAATCGCTGTTCACTTCGCCACAAAGTCGATCTCGTCACAAGGAAACAGATATCGACGGCGAGTAATCACAGAACACAATGTCTGGCTGTCATAAAAATAATTCATTAAAACAAGGAGGTTTTCAGTCTCTCGGATAAAAGGGAAGAATTATGGGCATTGTCTGTCACCTATGGTGGGGAACGGGGGCAAATTTTTATTAAGCTGTCTCCTACATCTGTGACGACTCCTGTAGGTGCTATCGCATGTCTTTCCTTCCCTGGGGCTGTGAGCATGCCCTCCACTTCGGAGATATGTCACGGCTTTCCGGTTTATCATGGGATGTGCCCCCATTACGGAACTGCAGTCTGTTTTCTGATGCTGGTTCTCTTAAAGTGGCCATGTTTATGATCTTATTTGTGCCTCGTACTCGACGTATTAGCCGATCCATACGTTCACCGTGGAGAGCGTCCTCCACATCCCCGAATCAGTATCTGGCCTCTGTGCGACTGTTGTTGCATCCCTTCTACCGGTCTCCTTTCTTGACGTTCTGGATAGAAGTGAGATGATCCGCATGAATCTGGAACTGTAAACTGAAGGGTGCGGATCGCGAGTGTAACATTGCAGGCCGCTGGCAGGCTTCGTCAAAATGGACTGAGTTGGGAGGGTTACTGGTGCCGGACGCCAGGAGCTGAATAACCGCTGCGTCGCGTATGCTCCCTATGGTCCTCGGTTTGGCTGCCACTGTGGCTACCAAGAAATCGCCAAGGTGTAATGTTCCCGTAAAAGTATCACAGTCATCTGCAGTTGTTTTGTTACAAACGGAATCGAGGGGTTGGGCAAGAGCTGAAGCTCACTAATCCAATCCGGGTGCTTGAGGTCAAGGTCTGCATAGTTCGTCAGGTAGCAAGTGCCACTGATTTTAATCCCCTCGAACGTTGCGGAACAGTTCAGCTTCCCCGTCAGTTTGGCGCCTACACCAGACGCGTTATGACGGTGCAACTTTTGTTCCACTGGTGGCCTCCAGTTACGTCCCAGGTTCGTTCTGAAATCAGAGACGTCAGAACCTGTAATCAAAAACGGGAGATTCAGCTGGGTTCCAGGTGAGTCTCTGGCAAAACCAAATTGATTTGCAAATTAGTGTATTTCTCGAAGATTTAGGGACTTTTGTCAAACAGGGTATTCACGAAGTCTACTGATGTTACAGAAGAAAGACAGAATAGTCGAAACAGTCAGTACAATGCTAGTCATATAGCGGGTGTGACAGAGGTTTCACATTTGAGGGGGGGAAGCATCGGTTCTACCGGAGCATGGGATGGTGGAGACAGAGCGAGAACAGTGGCGAATAAAATGCTCAACGGGCAATGCAGTATGCGGGTGGTTAACGAGCTTCAGTCATACAATCCTTTGAGGTTTACCTTCAACTAAGGGGTAAAGGAGGCGTTTTAGGACGCGATGGTAAACCAATTTCAATCCGTTAGCGCTAGTGATGGGAACATGCTCGAAATTTTGTCTGTGCATTCAGACTGGTTTAGGAAAGTTGATTTTTGCCCCGCTTCAGACACTGTTTAAAGCGCCTGTGGAAAACCGTCAGCTAAAATAAACATTAAAGCTTCCGTTCACCGGTGTCATTTGAACTGTCTAAAGTCCCCTTTCAGCAATCCTTTCCGCGCATTAAAGTAAATGCAAAATGAAATGCGCGGATTAAATTCCCATGAATATTCCATTTATCTGAATATATTACGGATAATTAAGCAACCTAGTATAGTGTATACATCCACCAAACCATCGCTACGTTCCACCACGCACCCTAACAACGCACTGATGATGTCACCTCGATTGGTGATGAAACGTTTGCAATCAAATTGCCCCGCTCAGCAAACAAACGTAAGACCATCTACGCTGCCATCGTCTGCCTAATTATTCTGGGACCGTCTGTTGTTTTTTGCGTCTTCCCTCCCGTTTGACTAGTTTTCCTCAAATTTAGTGAAACAATCAGGACCTGGGTTGGCGCACAAGATTTACTGATGCGATATGAAGTATGAAACTGCCGACCCTGTGGCGGTGCCAAGGCAAAACAAGTCCATATGGAATGATTGCTGTTTCACACCTTACCTAGGCTACTCAAATGAGTCTAGATTTAATGTTCGTTCTTGCCACATTGTCTGCTGACCTCACCGGCATAAGTGATGAAGCCTTCAGTATCCCTTTCGGTAATCTTGAGGCACTGATAACGAATATTGAATGAGGAACTTTGCTCGCCAAATATTTGGGCCAGGATGTTGACGGTATTTGCATAACTAAGGTCAGGAAGTGGTTTACGCAGCGTGAAATTCGCGAACCGATCATATTCAGCTGTCTTCGGCTTCCGCAGCAGCAGTCGAACTTTCCATGCCTCACCAAACTAAGCAACTTTGAATTGAAACATGTCTTCATATTTCTTCAACCAACTTTCGAAAGTTCGTCCAGATTCAGCGTCGAAATTGAATTCAGTAATCGGGCTGGCAGCAGCAGTGGAAGAAGACTGAGGTCCAACTGTTTTTGTCGAATTCACAGACATACTTCATATCATATTCCACAAGCCTCATTTGTGCCTCTTCGAACTGCTTCTTTTGCCACAGTAAAACTGATTGAAGTTGCTTTGCCAAAATTAACATGGTGGGTTCGTGTTGTCACCAGTTGTGGTGATTTGCTAAAAGGTTGTGCGGCTCTGTGCCGGCCCATGCCTTCCTTCTCCGCCAACTATGGTATATCACTACTAAATGGAAATACCATCGGAGAAATTTTTGGTGGTACTGCTGCGCTCCATTCTCCATACTGTAGGCTGCATTACCCCTTTGTTGCTCTCTTTATATCTCTAAAGGGCTGACCTGCAAACGAATATCAGTGACTTTCGTGGCATTAATCTCGATCCAGATTGGTTGACCTTTCGACCAATCAGGGCATGCCTCCGTTTGGTCCGTAGCCAGCATCAATCCAAATGACGTCATATTCGACCATTAGGAGCGGCTGGCCTCCGGACAGTTTGTAACAAAGTTCCTGGCATCATTTATGTTTCGGCATCTTACAGAGGCCTGCGAATCCCTTAATTGTGAGCATATGGCATGAGTTCGACCCGGTGGATGCTTCGTCAACCCCCTCTTCACACTCCGTTGGGCGTTAGAGGAATGTGTACAGACGACCCAGAATCTTCGTATTACTTGACTTCAAGGATGCGGTCGACTCAGTCGAATGGTCAGTGCTGTCAACCACACTTGCTCAACAGAGTGTGCTACAAGTTTGTGAGCATAATTGTGTCCCTATATTCACATACTTCTGGGCGTGTGAGAGTGTATTTGGAGCTCTCCCTACAGAAAGTGGTGTCCAAAAAATGCTCACTGTCTGCACTCTTGTTCCACTTCGTTACTGCTGAACTAATGAGGCGGACGCTTAAAGGTGTTCAAAACCCCGCTGCCCAAGTTGTTGCTGTTGAGGACCTTGTCGATCTGGGGTACGCAGACGACACCGCCCTCATCTTTGAAGGCGAAGACAGGCCCTGTTGAATAAATTGACCACTATCATTTCACCTTTTGGCATGCGCCTAGCATATTCAAAGTACAAATTCATGCTTCAGAACGTGCAGATTCTTAACATATCCCTTACAATTCAAGGATAACTACTGGAGGTTGTGGAGAATTTTACATAACTCGGTAGTTGTATTAGCTCAAATGGAAGAGTTCTGCTGAAGTAACTATACGAATCTCAATGGCCAGAATCACGTTCGCTAATTTCGGTCACTCGTGACGTCAGAGGTCTCAAGTCTCCCGTGTACCAGACGACAGTAAGGACTATGTTGTATGGTTGTGAAAGATAGCCTCCGCGAACAGGGGCTGTGGGGCGTCTTAATGCTTTTTTTTACCATTAATGCCTCAGAAGTGTTACTGATGTCGGATGGCGCCAACGGATTCGTAACGATTTAATCATAAAACGGGTATTTGTACAGTAAGTACAGTAGGTGCTTCAATCGCGGGAAACATCCAACACCATCAACTATGGTTGCTCGGCAGTGTGCTACGCATGCCGAAACACCGTCTACCGTGACGATTGCTGTTCTTTGTGCCTCCTTCAGAATGGCGGGAACCGCGAGGTGGACAACGTATGACTCTGCTGAAGGATGGGAAAGAGATTACGAGGAGGTTGGATGTTCTTGGTGTGGTCCACCTTCCAGGGTAGGGTCTTCGTGACCCCTCCTGCGTTTAGCTGGAGACTGCAAGAAATGACGGCTACTCGATGTCGATAGTATTCGTGCCGTGGGTCTCTACCCTGATTGTCTAAGCCCTCGGAGATGTGGGCACCTCAGGATATTTGCGACAGGCTAACACTAGGCCCCCCTCTCTCTCACTCACTTTTTTCTCTTCTTTTCACTTGAAGTCTTTGGAACAGACTTTGTGGTTGTACGGCGGCGAGGCGTCAGTGTCAACACTGATGTTGTCTTCGATGATGAAAGCAAAATCTTTCTTGTGAGGTTTGTTTCTGTGGTGAAGAAGGGTTCCGACATGGTTCTTATTCCATTGTTCTTGTCCTCGGTGAAAGGAGCCGTGATAACTGATGCCACTGTACTCCAGTACACGGTCTTTAGCTGAACAACGGAATGACTCTCAAGGGTCGGACTGGAATGAGGAATAAATAGATAGCCGGTGAAACTGACCTTCGGACTAATGATTTTTACACGAGGAAGAAATCCTTTCGGACCGATTAACCTTTGGATCAGCGAATATCGGAGCAAAAACTATTCGAAAGCGAGAGTGGCAAATGAAGGTCGAGAGGAACTGTCCAGATCCGCTCCGAATCAATTATCTAGACGGCCTAAATTGAATATCAAGGTTGAAAATGGCGGTCTCTTACTCCCTTGTAAGGACACGGGTTATCTGTTCTTTGACGATGAGGGGGGAGTCGAAATTGACCCAGTTGCAACTCAGTAGCTTCCAACCTACGTCATTGGTTTTGTACTGTCGAGCAAGCTGGCCCAACTATGTGATATTCTGGCCGGGTTTTGCAAAACTTTGGTTTCTGCTGGAGACCTATTTCTCGAGGAACGACGTCTTTTCCAACGCGACCTTCGTGGATTTCGAAGTTTTCAGTAATTTTGAACAGTTTTGGATTATTCTTAAGAAACCGACCTTAAGAGACCGACCTTGTCAGATTTAAGATGTGAGGCGGTAGGTACTGGTGCCATGTTTTCAGGAAGTTTTCAAGTTTTCAAAGCACGCATAAACGTGGAGCCATTAAATCCGTCCTTAGGGGAGGAGAAATTACAGCGCCTTCCTCTCAAAACAATCCTCATGTGTAGCGACACCGAAAAAACGCGAGTTCAGCAGAAAATTCCTTTTGTCCAAAATCGTTTCCCCACCCTTCACAGTAGCCAAATTTTTGCGGATTTTAGATGCGTTCGTTTGTTTGCGCTGGCTGCGCACACCACATCCGTAAGGGATGTAGAAAATTGTCCCCTGTTCGAACAGTGGGTTCTTTTGAGGACGACTTCAACAGTCCATCTGCGGTGCCCGGGGCGATAGTCTCTGACAAGCACACGGTTTCCAGGCCTGAATGTCGGCTTCCCTCCTGTCGGTGATTGAAAACACGTAAGTGTTGGTAGGATAGCGTCATGGGTATGTCTCAACCGTCTGTTCATCATAACTTTTGCCGGAGAGCGACCGTCCGGAGACTGGATTAGGAATTGCTCTATAATTCAACAGGAACGTATTCAGGACTTCTGCCCTGGTCCCTTCCCCTTCTACTTTTGTCAACGCGCGTTTAAATTTGTCGACGAACCGTTCAGCTTCACCGTTGGATTGGGGACGGGATGGTGGAGAAGTAACATGTGTGGTGCCATGTCTTTAAACGAATTCGCCATACTCACTTCAATTCAATTTATCAGCTATAAAACCGTGTACCATAGGCACATTGGTTCCAGCTGCTGCAGTTTCGATCACCGGAAATGTAAAACGTAAAACGAAGCCTTGGAGGCGAAGGTATGTTCGGTTTGTTGGGAAATTGAGTAGCTACGCATTGAAGGTGATAGCTTTGATGCACGAGCGCCACTGACTGCGCGATTGGGCCATTTCTGCCAGTGTCGTTAACCACTGGTGATTTGAGTCGGGGTCCCCATCCAGGGAGGCGGCAGTTGCCCGCCCGACTAAATTTACTGGTTAGCGCTTTCGTACTTCGTTGCCAGGTCATACACTGTCCACCTCTCGGTCGCTTCCACTCAGCACAGGGCTGGGCGAAAAGAGCTCTGCGGGGCAGACGGTCTTCTGGCATGCGGAGTACATGTCCCAACCAGCGCAACCTATGAAGCGTGAGTAATTCATCTATCGCGGGAGAGTTCCTTCTTCCTAAGACCAACTGACGTACCTCAGCATTACTAATCCGATGTTCCCACCAGACATGACCAATGCTGCGGAGACATCGATGATCAAACACTGACATCTTCCGTACGTCCTCTGCGCTTAGAGGCCACGTCTCTGATCCATAAAGCAGTATGGATCGCACCACCGCACTGTAAACTCTTCCCTTGACAGACAAGCTCACGTCACGTCGGCGCCACAGGTGTCGGAGGTTGGCAAAAGCTGCCCTGGCCATTCCGATCCGAGAAATGATCTCATCTCCAGCCAGTCCACCGGAACTTATACAGCTGCCCAGGTAAATAAATTTATCTACCACGTCGATTGGCTCACCTGCAAGCATGAGGTGCGGGTTTGATCCCACCCAGTCTGATGGGATTTGAAGTGCGTACCATTGTCGGACAATAGTTTCCGGGGTACCGAATATTGAAAACACATGCCGCAGTTTACTGACTGTACGGCAGCGAAGCATCGGTGTTGAACACTGATGTCATGCTGTCGATGATGATGATGATGATGATGATGATGAGTTTACTGATGGTTGCCATCGCTGTTGTCTCAGACATTATAAGGACTTCAGGCCACTTACTGAATGCATCGACAACGATGAAAAACTTTGTCCGTTAATTGGTCCGGCAAAATCCACATGGATGCGCGACCAGGATTTTTCTGGCTGTGGCCACGGCTGAGGCGACTGTCGGTTGGGTAACTTTTTGGCAGCTGTGCAACTGAAACAACTTCGACATAACTGCTCCATGTGCTCATCCATACCGGGCCAGTAGACATAGCTGCGAGCAAGGGCCTTCATGTGGCTTATCCCTGGATGTCCACTGTGGAACTGTGCTAGGACCCGTTGACGAAGTTCGGTGGGAATGACAATTCGGTCACCAAAGAGAAGACAGCCGCTGACAACAGATAATGAACTCCGTCGTTGAAAAAGTTTCCGGAGTTCCCCTGATGGACAGTTGTTGGCCAGCTTGATTGGTGTTACTCCATTGCCTTTTGTAATATGCTGTCATTTTTGGTGGCATCTCGGACCGCGTCAAAAGTCACGGGTAGTTGGTTCATGGTCTCCAACACCACAGCACGGAACTTCCGCCTCGACGGCAACGGTTGCTATGACGGTGTCTTCTGGTTCCATTTCATGGGAAGCAAATAGGCGCGTTAGCGCATCGGCCTGCCCAATTTTCTCGGTTGAGGCATACTTTATAGTAAATTTGTAGCCAGCAGAATCGTGCCCCATCGTTGTAGACGGTTGGCTGTGTAAACTGGGATACCTTTTTTGGAACCGAATATAGCCAGCAGTGGTTTGTGATCCATCACAAGCGTGAATTGTCGGCCGTAAAGCATTTTGTGGAACTCTTTCACCCCAAAAATGATGGCTAGCACTTCTTTCTCAATTTGACCGTAATTCCGTTCAGCTGGAGCCAGCCACCTTGCGGCATGAACGATCGCCTTTTGCGTACCATCAGGGAATGTGTGAGCAATGACTGCACCAACTCCACGGTTCGATGCGTCAGTTGTGAGAACGATAGGCAGTTGGGGGTTGAAGTGCGTGAGTAGAAGTTCAAACTGCAACAGCCTCTTCACTTCTTCGAATGCAAGCTGACAGTCGCGTGACCAATCCCACCGACATCCTTTGGTTAAAAGCTGGTTGGAAGGTTCGCGCAAGCGATGCATAATTGGCAGGAAGGCGCTGTAGTAGCTAATCAACCCCAAAAAACTTGAGTTCAGCAACATTCGATGGTGGGGGCATTCTCACAACTGGGTCGATATTAGACGGGTCGGGTCGACGGCCACTTTTGTCGATAATTAAACCAAGGTATTTCAGAGAACTCAAGAGGAACTCACATTTTTCTTTCTTTAGCCGGAACCGTAATCATTTATCCGCTGAAGGACAGCGTCAATCGGGACAGAAGGTCTTCTTTAGTGGCCCCAACGATGATGTCGTCAAGGTATGCGGCAACTCCGGTCAGATCACAACAGCATCGTGTCCATAATCTGCTGGAAGATGACAATCGAGTGTACTGGAATAGGCCACGGTGCGTACTGATCGTCAGAGGGTGTCTGGATTCCTCTGAGACTTCAACTTGCAGGTAGGCTTTTGAAAGATCCAGCTTTGCAAAATACGCGCCGCCGTTCATCTTGGCAAAAATATCGCCAGGTAACGGCAATGGATAGTGATGACTGTCCAAGGCATCATTCAAACCTGTAGAGTAATTGGCACAGATACGTGTGGCACCCTTTGGCTTTTTGACAACCACGATTGGTGCAGCCCATGAGGAGTAACTCACCGGTTTCAGGACTCCGGCATCTTCAAGGCGTTTGAGTTCGGCATCGAGGATTGGTAAAACCGCGTATGGCACTGGCCTTTTGGTCTGAAAACTGGCTGGACTTCCGGGCGCAGATGAAGCACCGCTTTTGCTTTCGAGCAACATCCAAGACCGCCGAAAACGTCTTCATATTTCTGTTGTAGTCGTAGGATCGCGGCATCGACTTGGGTTACTCGCCCTAGACACTCAAGATTTGGGTTGGTTTTGATATGCATAAGTTGTCGATTGACAATGTTGAAAGATGCAAGATCGATCGATCCAGTCTATGCCCAGGAGATTAAGTTCACAAGCAGCAAGATAGACAATACCACGATCACGGTGGCCTGCTATCTCCATCTCAATCAAATTCACCAAGTAGTTGAAGCTTACCACCTGAAGCATTTCTGGCAGTGTTCATTGTTGGTCTGAGTTTCGGTGATCCGATCTTTCTCCAGGTGCGCCAGGAAACAATCGTAATATCGGAAGCCGTATCGAGCTGCAATCGAATGTGCTTCCGTTTGCTCTGATTGTAACGTACTTGCGACGAGCATCGATCTGGTTATCAAATGTTGCAAGTATTGCGTTAAAACGGGTTCTGATTGACTCCGTCTGTTCGTGATTTCCGGTTTGCTGCGTCTTTGGCTAGCTTTCCGCGTCCGGCACTGGCTTTCCTTGTGCCCACGTCGATTGCACACTGAACCTTTGTGCTTTTTATAGGACACAATCGCACAAAATGCCATTCGCCGCATTGCCAGCATGCTGAAGGGAGCTTTGCTCCGTCGGATTTGTCACCATGGGAAGTTGCCTGATGTCGTCTTGGCAATGTTGAAAGCAGGGTTGGATAAGGGTCCCTCCAACATGGCCGTGTCGTGTTTAAGATTCAAAAGGCGCTGGCACTCATGGGTAATGGACTGCAGCGTTATCTCGGGGTTTTGTTCAATCTTGTTCAATAGTCTCGCCTGATATCACTGTCTGAATGCGACTGAAGACCACAAATGAAAATAAGACACTTGAACTGGTCTTCGATCATGGTAGATAACTTGAATTGTTCGCATTCAAGGTCGACTCTACCGGCATAAGTGATATAGTCTTCGGATTCCTTTTCACAAGTTTCATACATTGGTAGCGAATATTAAACAAGGACGAACGCTCACCGAAAATCATTGAGAGTTGCTGCACGGTTTTGTCAAAACAGATCTCGCGTGTCCTTAGGCAGGATAAAGTTGGAATACCGTGGGCATACCGTGGGAATACCGCTGGCACAACCACCAACCCATCGCTACGCTCCACCACGCTCCCTACCATCGCACTGTTGATTCACTCGGTTGGTGATGAAACTTTTGCAATCAAATTGCCCAGCTCAGCGAACAAACCAACGACCATACCGTGGGTCTTCTGTTGTGCCAAGCTTTCTGAACAATAAGCGCACTCTCCAGGCATCATCTTTGTGATTCAGTTCGACTTTGAAAACATCTTCGTAACGTCTGAACCACGAATCGAAGGTTGGGCGACATCAGGGTCATAATGAAACTCCGTGATGCTGTTGGCGATCGAGTCGATTGGTTTGTATCTGGGCGGAATTTAGTGGTTGATTTTGTTGCTGATTCAATGTTTCCATCAAACGTACTTCTTCAAACTGATTTTGTTGTTGCAGCAGAATTTATTTCAACGCTTCAGCAGTTATTGTCATGCTTCTGTGGGTTCGGGCGTCGCCAATCTGTTGTATCTGCTGTTGACATCGCTCCAGTGTCTAGTGCCCAAAAAAGACTCACAGAAGGGAACACAACAGCTATATTCCGAACAACGAGTGCGAAAGTACAACGACCTCAAGCTGTGTATTGAAGGGACGCTGTGTGAACTTGGTGTAACGCTGACGCACACTGCCTGGATTTGTACGAGGCTGTGACGCGCTGCATATTGGGAGGGGGTGTCTGACGTTGATATAATGCTGACGCACGCTGTCTGGCTTTGGCGTGAGATTGCGCTGCATATTGAGGGGGCGTTGTCTTTCTAGTCAACATCTAGCGAAGCTGAGGGTCACAGTGGATTTCGGGCATTCAGTGGTTGCCTTCAGGAATCTGACCTTCCTGATAGTACTGATGGTAACCCATCGCTTGAATGCCTCAGGCCATTTAGCATTGGAAAAATGTGCTGTGTACTGATGTTTGAACGGTAACATCACGCGTGCTCGGTCGCTTTTTCAGAAGGCGATGGGTTCCACTTCATACAAGGTTGCTGGCCGAACTAGACCTAATCACTTGGAACCTCGAAAGCGAATCGTCTTGTTGATTGAGATCATTTTTAGGGGTGACAAAACCCGGTTAGATACACCTAATGCTCCTTTCCGGAGTAGTCGTCTCCCTAATGGCGTTTTGTGTATAATTTTAAAAATTTTATGAAAAACATGAGGTGTTGAGGCACCGCTTCCCTAACCACTACTTGGACCAACTTCACGGGGCTCGAGATAGCTCAATGGTTAAGATGCGAACTTATCGGAAAAATCGTGGTCCCAACCTAGCCTCTGTATCTTGACTACTCCTCTCTGGGCTTGGGTAACTTGGCAGTGTCCCAGCTCTTGTGCTTCCTTCGGGTGGCATGGCAGGTCAGCACCGGAAAAATCCTGCAGCTGAACCGTGCAGCTGCGTGACACCTCTGTAGCGACTTTCATCATTAGTTCGCTTAATTCTAATGTCATCCCTTCAGTTTAATACATATGTCAGTTGGACTCATGGCTGCTAACCGATCGCGCATCCCCCAACCCATCGCTACGCACCACTACGCTCCCTAACAAAGGTAAGAATAGATCGGTGCCTAGCTGCCATGCCACCTGAAGGAAGCAGGAGGGCTGGGATACTGCCAGGTTGCCCAAGCCTAGACAGGGGAAGTCGAGAGGCAGAGGTCGGGTTCGAACCACGGACCTTGTGGTCAGTAAATTCGCGCTCTAACCACTTGGGCCATGTCGCCCAATGTATTCTCGCTTTACGTCGGAAGTTGGAACTGTGCCGCTTCTCCCGCTGACCAACAGTGATCGTCTTTCTCGATCTCAGACGTTCTTTTGAGTCTGTTGATCGTGAGGAACTGTGGAACCGTACGGTAGTGGAGGTTGTCCCTTTTAAATTCCTGTCTCTTACTAGGACTATATATACCTCATTCCGTACGTGTCTATGGCCAGTTCTTTCTTGAGTTTGGAACACCCAGTGGTGTAAGAGGGGTGTCCTCTGTCACCCTTTTCCTTGCCATCATAGTCGATGTGCTACTTGAGTCTTTACCTGCCCATAAACAACTAGGGAATCGAAATACTCCCATGGCGTTCGTTCATGGACACAGGGTATACCGATGCTAGTGCTGTCCTTGAACCAAACCCTTTAGAAATGCAAACTATTTTGAATAAACTAATCAGCTGTACTTCACACTTCATACCTGTAAAATGTAAGGTACCACCGCAGGATTGGGTGGAATCAAAACATAAACTTTATGCCTTCAGGCGAACTGATCGATGTGGTAGATAAGTTTGTTTCTCTGGACAGCTACATAACCCCCGGCAGACTGGTGAAGAACGAAATCACTTCCGGAATTCGGAAGGCCAGAACAGCCTGTGACGTTTGTGCCGCTGACGTGACATCAGCCCTATTGTCAAGGATGGAGTGCACAGTACCGCAGTCCGATCCTTCTCATTTTGCGGCTCGAGATAGCTCAGTGGTTAGGAGGTGAACTTACTGACCCGAGTCTCCGTGGTTCGAACCCGACTTTTGCATCTCGACTGCTCCTGTCCAGGCTTGGGCAACCTGGCAGTATCCCAACCCTCGCGCTTCCTTCGGGTGGCATGGCAGCTAGGCAATGAAAGGGTGTTCCAGCTGAAAGGTCATCATTATTTTATTACTAGTACTTTATGGGTCGGAGATTTGGCTGCTGCATGCAGACTTGCGAAGACCTATGTTTGACGATCCATACCTCGGAAGCGTTGCGCGGACCTAGTTGGAACATCAGATTAGGTGCTGAGGTACGTCAGTTGGTTCTCGGGAAAGCACATTCTCCCTCAATAGACCACCAGGCTACACTAGTTAGACCGCGTACTTCGTGTGCCCCAGAACTGCTTGTTTCGTAGAGCCCTCATGGTGCATTCTAGAGCCTCGTATCGGGTGCAGACCTGGGGGGTTCAGTCCATGACTTGGCAACGAAGCAGTCTACTCAGTCACGTTCGTAGCTGCTGTCTATCCGGATGGGGACCGCGGGACGAGACAATTCAGTGGTTAGTGACCGTGACAGGTATGGTGTCACGCAGCCAATGACGGTCTTCCATCAAAGCTATCGCCTTGACAGCATAGCCCTCACTTCTCACCATACTAAACAAACAGATCCATTCGTCGTCAATGCACACATTGTACCGTCGCCTTCAAACCATGGCTCTCATTCCCTTACTCTCCTTGTCCTCGATGAACGAAGCTGTTGCAGTTGGAACTACTGCATTTTGGTGCAGGTTTCTGAGCTGAAAAACTGAACTCAACTGTCAGTGGTGTCCATGGTGTCGGCTTCTATCCAGTTTGCCTAGTCGAGTGTTGGAGCTGTAGGCACCTGAGATATTTAATCCTCAGCCAAATATTTCCGGATTCGACTTCAAACTCTTAGTGGAACCTGTTATGGCTTACACCCATACGGCCCTGTGGGCAGCACCGAGCTTGATATAGCTCATTGGTAGAGGTGAGGACTTACTGATCGGAAGGTTCTTTTTCTCTTCATTTATCATGTGAGTAGCATCAGACGAGATTATGGGGTACGTTAGACGTCCTCATCAGTATCGACAGCAACATCAGCGCTGAACACTGGTCCTTCAGTGTTTTTATGGTCTGGAAGACCGGCTCTAAATAGAGGCTTTGGGCCCAATGGCGTGAACAGATGCTAGTGATGGTCAGCTTAGGGATACCGAAGCAATCCATTTTAAAGGAGTGGATTGCCACATTTGTTCCAAACCCTTACTCGAAGGTCGTTGGATTGTTTGTTGAACTTCTATAAATGGGTCAGTCTGACAGGAGGTGCTCTATGGGTTACTAAGCCTACTCCAGCATAGCTTAATTGTGTATATACAAGACGTTTCACCACAGTTGTATTTACGCACCAATTTATCAGCTCCCGCCTCCAATGCGCAGCTACCTACCTCACCTCCCCAAATCACCGGTGAACGAAACTGTGGCAGCTACAAACACTGTACGACAAGTGCAATTTCTTGCAGCTGACAATGATGCTGATGCTGATGTTATTCTTTCCGTTATTCAAATCATGACATGATTGTGTGACATTGAAACATTAGTGCTGTTCACTGTTTTTTTGTCAGTAATGCACAGCTCGACACTAGATGGGAGCATATTGACATTAGCATTACCAATATTTGCGAATACCAGATGGATGTGCACTGCGCACAGAATCTCGTTTAGCGTCCGCTTTGCTCCGCAGAACACCAGGTTTCGAGACCGTGTTGAGTGCGGATGACAAGCTGTCGCCAGATCACTCAAAGTACTGCCAGACCATTGCACTCACCCCAGATTCCCATTATCTTTTTGTTACTGGGCTTTCATCCTGTTCAACTACAACTGTGCGGATAATTGCCTGCTCCTCTTCATGTATCAACGTGACGCTTGGTCCATTCCTTTATCCAGTCATCTCTCGATGCATACTGACATGATGGCAAGGGGTTAACTGAAAAGAAGACAGGTCCTGAAAATAGAAAGCACCGATGATGTCAGCAACTTCAAGACTCCGCTTATGCGCATTTAATTCAAAGGCGAATGATAAAAGTGGACTGATTGAAGGGTCGCAAAGCCACAATGAAACATTCCTCAACTTCGGCACGGTTTGTCAGTGCTTTCAATGAGCAAGGTTTCTGACAACTATACGATTAAAGCCAGTCATTATTATAATAGTTACGATAACGTAGTTGATCTTTAGGGTAAAAATACTAGGAACACTCTTCAGCAGCTGAATTGGGGAAGTTGATCTATTCCTTTCATAAGGAGCAACCTCGGCATGTCGACTGTTCCTGTCCAGGCTTGGGCTACCTGACAGTATTTCGGCCCTCGCGCTTCCTTCGGGTATCATGGCAGCTGGGCACCAACTATTAGTATGTTACTACTGTGATGAAAATATTGGTCACCCTCAATACCTTCTGATGGTCTTTGTTCTTGGTCTCTCTTTTCAGCTGTACGTTGAGAATCCTACACGCCTCTGAAACAAAGGAAGCGCTTCTATATTCTTAATCCACCAGTCCGTTGGGTTCCACGGTGGTTTATGCCATCAAAGCGTCACCGTCTGAGATCTGAGCGGTGCTTCACGCTGACTAGAACAGGACACCGTGCATCCCCTGGGAGTTTAGAGCGATTGCAATATCTTGAGAAACTTGTTACTGAACTCAAGGGGACCGACATTCACGACTATAAGGAACAGGTACCTTTTACTCCTGTTCATAACAACTACGATTCTGACAAACAGATCATAGCCAATCTAGCAAACTTTGCCTACGATCCCCGGAACTGTGCCCATCTGCGGCAGTTACACGTGGTCGATTTATTTCTGACTTGTTTGGAGCCTGTTGCTCCAATCTGGGCTGAAGCTTGTGAGTTCATTTCCTCTTGGTTCGTTCGTTCACGTCGAGTAGGTTTTGTTTTTTGGAACAGCAGCATTTCCGCTGGTAATGCTTCTCCCTTTTGATGGATACGAGTGACGTTCATTGACATAAATTATTTCTCATGCCGTTTTCTACTCATACGTTTGGGTGGCCTATATCCACCCGAACATTACAGTTCATGTCACACGCAGTGTCCTGCGCGTTGCTATGATCTGAAACAACACACGGGCCAAATGATATCAGCCTGTACATTATGTCTTTTGAAGCAGGTCTACGTAATGAACCGATGTACCTGATTACCAAAGCGTGTAATTTCAAAAAAAAACCTCGTGATTACTCTTGCTGTCCAATTCAATTTTTATGACTCAAATTATCGGTCATTTCGGTGTCATCTCTGGTTGATAGGTCTCATTTTGGGTAATTTTTCACTCCTTGTTCCGTGGGTAACACCAACTTCCCATGAATTGCTCTAAGTAGTTGTCTACTTGCGAAAATAGCGATGCACCGTCGCATCGCTTTGACCTCAATAATATGATAATACTGTTCTTATATTGACCATAAACAATGCGTGGAAAACCACAACTTCATCTTTCGATATCTTGAATAGTGATCATGTGAAGATAGTTCTGGAGACTTAGGCGGTAGGTCAGTCTATGTCCAACAGCCCTGATGACAGTTTTGTCCAACAGATCCTTGCGTGTGGTTGTGTAAGGTTGTGCGGTGACTAAATGTTTGGTGACGTTTCTCGTTCTTTCCAAGAAGCACCATGTAATCGAAAAAAAAATCGTTCAGCTGTAGCACCCTTTTGGTGCCTAGCTGCCATGCCACCGGAAGGAAGCACGAGGGCTGAGATATTGCCAGGGTGCCCAAGCCTAGACAGGGGAAGTCGAGAGACAGAGTTTGGGTTCGAACCACGGACCATCCGGTCAGTAAATTCTCGCTCTAACCACTTGAACCATCTCGCCTCCCATGTTCATATGGATCGTCATCCACGCGAATTTCTCTAACGATTGTGGATCGTTGGCATTTTTCATCCGCCAAATTTGTGGATCTTGTTCATCCTCATATGGGTCCGTCATTGTAAAAGCCTCGTCTTAACAATCGATATTTTTTGTGTGCTTTCTGTCCACTTGAGAATTCCATTTATCGTGGGTAGGGTTCAACTATTTTGTCAAAGTTACACTATTTTAGCACTGGCGCATTCTGGCGTTTCCTCGATCCGAAGACTACTCCACCTGTACCTTCGTTAGGTAATTCAAGGTTGATTGTCTGTAGAAGTCCTGTACTGTTGGCGTCTGCACTCATTTCAGACTTAATTAGGCACCTTACAAGCTGCTTAAGGTCCCACTGATTTGAACAACCAGTAATCAGTATTTTCATCAATCGATTTCATATGACCTTGTTCAAGGTTTTTTGCTCAAGCCGCACATTGTGACCATGTGGTTGAATGGTATACTTGGCCAGCACGTTCCAATCCAACTCGGTTGATAGAGCCCTGATAAACATTTCCCTGCAACTGAACTCTCGGTTGATTTCAACTCAACATTTTCCATTCAAATACGGTGAAATCAGTCGTTAAAACTCATTTTCAAGGAGGGGCTCTTTGCTACGGTCCACCAATATGTACTAGGTAGCGTCTGGAAGCCAATTGACGCGTACTCTAGTGTATGTGAATGAGGCAACGGTTTGGTTATCGTATGAGACATGCGGTTGACCGCATTTTTTACCATTTGATTTCCCCTACGATCTATGTGTTTCAACTAACGAAACCGTATGAAATAGCTCCAACTTGCACTTCATATCTTCTGTATGTGTTCTTCATAATTTGACTGTTTGGTATCAGTGTTCTAGAGACTGAACTTCGTGGAAATCCCCATCTATATTTCTATGCTGTACAATTATTTTGGTTTCCAGTGGGACCGAATTCACATTCACACACTTGTGCCTATTCCAATGTTTTTTTGCAGCTACCGGTTCCCAATCCATCACTGTTGCAGATAGTGCCGCTCGCCTCGCGGAGCTTGCTCTTGGCGGACTGGTTAACCTCGCTTCGGCTTCACCTACGGATAGGAAAGAGCTCCGCGACCATCCGCTGCTTGCGTATGTCGTCGCTTGTCTGGCGTCACCGATTCCATTGATCGTCATCCACTGTCTAACCATCTTGATTCAGCTGTTCACACAAACTCGTGGTACTGCCGCCGAGTCCGAGTTCTCCGTAGATCTGCGTACTCGGTTCCCCGCTGCTATCCGCGCAGCGCAAGCGTACCGACAACAGAGCTCTGGTGGTGACACTCTAAACGACCCGCGCATCTCGGTCCTTGCTCAGCTGCTGGTAGAAGATTGTTGTTAACCTTTAGCCAAGAAGCAGATGGGGTTTCGGCATCTTCCTCTCTTTTTCTTGGTCTCGCGAAGTCCACACGCACCTACTCTCTCCAAACAACCTACGCGAGTAATTCTTTGTGGGCGACATCGTAGTATGGGTTATTCGAGGCGATATTCCGGCCTTTTACAGTTAGAAACTCAGGTAAGTAAGCAAAGTGTTTATGTAGCAGCTGCTGAACCTTTTTACGCTGTTTCCTTATCCGCATATCCGGAGTTTGTTTGGTGTGTGATTGAGTGTCGTCATACTTATCAAAATAATGTAATTTCGTCGTTCTAATCCCACTCTAGTCAGCAGTTTCCTCAGGGTCAGCAGAACAAACTCAATCGAAGCGGTTGGGTGCACCCATTTCTCAGATATCATTGACTCCCACATCAGTGCCTCAGTCCACTACTGACCGAGGAATTCCCTTGGAATCTCTGTCCGTAACTGTCGGTTCACACACGTTTCCGGAGGAAGACTCTCTCCCCAGTTTGAGTAAGACTTTTGGTTCGTTTTTGTTTGCAGCTACTTCACAAGTATCTTTATGGTGGCAAAATTTCCGGATTTCTGGAGCTACAGCCACAATTTCATCATGTTTTCTACAGATAACAGTTTCCTGTACAGCACAACAGGTTCACGTGAACGCATGGCCACGGATCCTCCCGTCACCTCCTCTGTTTGTCCTGTCCTGACCAGCCCAGAGCAGATCCTTGTACCCACCATCCCACAGTCATTGAATAGGAGCCTTGAGGTGGCAGCAGGTCTATCCAAAGCTCGTCTTTCCCTTCTCGTGGTATCCACGGCGGTAGTCGGCTGTGTGTTGGCAGCCTCAACAAGTCTGACTTCACCCCTGTTCTTGGCACACCCGTACCGGACAATTTTATGCCTAATTGTTGGAACTGGACTAACGAGCGCCGCAGCCAATACAGTAAATCAGGTAGGTCAGCTGAATATTATATATATATATATAATATTCAGCTGACCTACCTGATTTACTGTATTGGCTGCGGCGCTCGTTAGTCCAGTTCCAACAATTAGGCATAAAATTGTCCGGTACGGGTGTGCCAAGAACAGGGGTGAAGTCAGACTTGTTGAGGCTGCCAACACACAGCCGACTACCGCCGTGGATACCACGAGAAGGGAAAGACGAGCTTTGGATAGACCTGCTGCCACCTCAAGGCTCCTATTCAATGACTGTGGGAAGGTGGGTACAAGGATCTGCTCTGGGCTGGTCAGGACAGGACAAACAGAGGAGGTGACGGGAGGATCCGTGGCCATGCGTTCACGTGAACCTGTTGTGCTGTACAGGAAACTGTTATCTGTAGAAAACATGATGAAATTGTGGCTGTAGCTCCAGAAATCCGGAAATTTTGCCACCATAAAGATACTTGTTCTGTTCAGGCTTGGACAATCTAGCAGTATCCCAGCCCTCCCGCTTCCTTCTGGTGGCATGGCAGTTAGGCACCGAAAGGATGCTAGAGCTTAGCGACCGTATTGGAGTCTTGGATATGAAAACTCACACCGGCAGTTTGATAAACTTGTCAGTTGATTAAAAATGTCCACAATGGTAAACATGCCGTGTCCCACCCCCCAAGAGAGACCATTCTCTTACCCTCAAGTCAGCGTCGGGAGCATGGCCTTGACATGGGGAGAACTACGTTCCCACCTTCCAGCAAAGACCCTTCTCACTGCTCCATGGTGCAACATTCTACACAACAAATGTCAGGATGTGGAGTTCATGCGCTGAACATTTATGAATTTTTACACCAATTGACTGCCTGAGCAATGGCATGCTGTCCCCCCTAAGTGATTGGGGAGGCCCCGTGACATGATCTTCATCTGTATTACACGCAAATAATGCAGTTTTCCTCTATATGAAGAGGAGATTACTTTTGGTTTGTTCTCTGTAAGTTCACCGAACGGTTGAGCCCCTCCTAGAAGAGATCATTTATCGGAATAGATCACGTTTGTTGAGTCCCTGCAAGTGGTCTCTAGAGACCTTACTCTTCCAGGAATACCTTTTGCGAAGATCTGTTAGAAGTGTTCTCTTATGTGTTGCGCTTGCCTAGCCCACTTTTAAAGCTACAATGGAGGCTGTGTAGTATCATCCACGGACGCCTCATCACGTTTCTCTAGTTTTGCTTGTTTGTCCTCCACACGGTGTGTTGTACGGACAAGATTTTCGGTTCTAACCCTTTTTCATTGACAGATTGTGGAAATCCCTTATGACAGCCAAATGATGCGAACGCGTGATCGAGTCCTCGTGCGTGGTCTCACCAAGTAAGTCTCTCCCCTAGTTTACTTCCCGTTTACTGATGATTTCGTTTGGAGTGTGTTACTCACGTGTGTATTCAGCTTCCGCACAGTCTTCTAAGTTCTGGATAGGAACTTCATATGAAAGCCAACATTGTTTGGATCTGAGGGTTCTTGGGTTGCTTTTCGTTAATAGGATATCTATTTAACGTCCTACATATTCTGTTTATGATACCATCTCACTGTTTTCCCCATCAGTCGCGGGTTGGACGTTAATCTCCTAGTTTGAGAAGTCCGAGTTACAAACTTCTCTCGAGGACAACCTAACCTATCCGGATAAATTCACATTTAATACTTTTTCGGACCCGTTGAAGTGCGGACAGACTTGGTCACTGGTAATTAAGAAATATCGGCCAGTATTTTCCCCTATATGACTCTACTTTTGTGTTGAGGAAAGCTCTTGTACAGGCCGCTGTCGGTACGTAGTTGACCATGTCTTCTGTTATCATCGTAGACACCGGTACTTCAACCGGACTCGGCTTAGGTTTTCAGCTCCAAAATTTCTTCAATTTATATATATATGTATATGAGGAGTACGGCTTATGGAACTTATTATACTCTATTTGTTGTCTTGAGCTCGAGCTAGCTCAGTGATTAAGGCGCGAATTCACTGACCGGAAGGTCTGTGGTTCGAACTCGACCTCTGCTTATCAACTTCCTCTGTTTAGGCTTGGGCAATCTAGCAGTATCCCAGCCCTCCTGCTTCCTTCTGGTGGAATGGCATCTAGGCACCGAAAGGGTGTTGCAGCTGAATGATTATCTTTTTACCTTTCACTGACCGGAATGTCAGTGGTTCGAACCCGACCTCTGCGTCCCGACTGCTCCTGTCTAGGTTTTGGGCAGCCTGGCAGTATCCCAGCCCTCCTGCTTCCTTCTGGTGGAATGGCATCTAGGCACCGAAAGGGTGTTGCAGCTGAATGATTATCTTTTTACCTTTCACTGACCGGAATGTCAGTGGTTCGAACCCGACCTCTGCGTCCCGACTGCTCCTGTCTAGGTTTTGGGCAGCCTGGCAGTATCCCAGCCCTTTTGCTTCCTTCGGGTGGCATGGCAGTTAGGCACCGAAAGGGTGTTACAACTGAATGATGGTTTATTGTAACTGTCGGTTTCGCCCTTCGTAGAGTTCATCAGTTAGGTCCAGTCCCCGAACGCCCAGTATCGTTCCACATGCAGGACATTGTGTTTGGGAATAATATGAACGGGAGATTCAATCGGGTCCCCTATTAACACTACCTTAATTCGCAAACGAATGCATAACTCCACCGTCAGTGTCAACATGCCCGTAACGCCATCTGTGCGGGGTGTTTATTCAGCACCCACATGTACAATCTGTTTTTCAGTTAAGCAGCACACATGGCTCGAGTCCGTACATACTGGGTCTCCGTATGGTCTGCGGGGGAACAGAAGTTGGGTGCTGAACGTGCGTAGCAGCAACTCGAGATATTCTTGAAACCGACTCATCCTTTTCCCGGGGAGAAATCGCTGTAAAGCAAAGTAAGGAATGCTTGCCTGTTCAGGCATGGTAAGTCAGGTACGTTTGTTCTACGCTGATGGGATGGTAGTAATGCGCTCACTCCGCATTTCACACGACCAAAATCCAAACAGTTTATGGACGGCGATGAACTGTAATGGGGAGGAAACCAGGGTCTAGTATCTTCGCATTGAGCATTCCTGGAGTGCTCGGACTGGTTTTTGCCTTGTGGTATTGGTTAGATGGCCCAGCGGGTAGAGCTCGGATTCACTGACCGGAAGCTCCGCAGTTCGAACCCGGCCTCTGCTTCTCGATCTCCCCTGTCTACGCTTGGGCAACTTGGTAGTATCCCAGCCTTCGTGCTTCCTCCGGGTGGCATAGCAGCTAGGCACCGAAAGAGTGCTACAGCTGAATGATTTTTTATTGTTTACTGCGCTTTCGGTCAGTGAGTTCCCCTCTTATTCACTGATCTGCCTCGAGCTCATCATGAAGACAGCAGTTGTGTACGTCTCTGTTACAGCCTTGTCGGTCTTTATGGAGTGCATGCAACTTCCTTCCATCCACTTCAGTGCCAAAAAAATAAATCGTTCAGCTGTAGCATCCTTTCGGTGCCTAGCCTGCCATGCCACCAGAAGGTTGCACGAGGACTGGGCTACTGCTAGGTTGCCCAAGTCTAGGCAGGGAAGTCGAGAGGCAGAGGTCGGGTTCGAACCACGGACCTTCCGGTCAGTAAACACGCGCTCTAACCACTTGGGCCATCTCGCCAGGACAATTTCTATCCATAAACCAAATGCAGACTTGTCATGACTGTCGAAAGCGGCTACTTGTGGAACAATCATACTGCACCCATATGCGTCGAAAACCATCAGTTGATTGACACTAGTATAACTAAGGACAGTGCAGGTCGGTTGTCCAGAACATAAGCTCGAGATAGCGCAGTGGTTAAGACATGAGCTTACTAATCGTGTTTCGAATCCAACCCCGGGCATGTCGACTGTCTTTGTCTAGGCCTGAGCAACCTGGTTGTATCTCAGCCCTCGTGCTTCTTTCAGGTAGCGCGGCAGCCATGCATTGAAAGGGTCGTACAGCTGAAAGACTGTTTTCATTATTATTACAAGACGTGCAAGATTCCCCTGCATATAGCTCAAATTTTGGAGGGCAATTCTGACTCAGAGCTTGTCGTTAATGGTCACTGTTACACACAATAAATTTATATTTTTGTTTTGCCTTTGCTTTGACGCCTGACATTAGCGTTTTGTTAATTGAGACCGAATGAATGCCGAACTGAATGTTGCCATGGCTATGTGCTCTGTGCTGTGGCGTTGTTGTGACCCGTTTGGTTGCAAACAATTCGTCACCAATCGAGCTTAGTGAGCTGGCGGCGCGTCGTCCCACGTACCGACTCACCGCCGACTCATCACGCGATGATGATGTCATCTCGATTGGTAACAAAACGTTTGCGCCCGAATTGTTTGGCTGAGTGAACAGAACAACGAACAATTCCACCATAGCACACAGATGACTCGCAGGGCGTCATATTCGTCGTTCGGTTAAACCGCAGCGCACTTCGAAATTTCTACTGTCTGCACGCTATCTGTATGCTGACAGTTGTAGTGAGAATACTGCACAGCTTGTCCACATCGCAGCAGCCCCTGATGAATGCGTTGTTGCATGGACTGCGCAATTCCTTGCCACCAGGTCCGACTGAAACGAGTGGAACTGACATGCTCAGTCTTCGGTCCGTGTTCTGGGCCTGGTGGTGATACAAAAATATGGGTGCTGGCCGGCCGGCTGAAGACATTCGTAGCGAAAACCTCGGTGTTGTTGAGTTCCCCTCATCTTCCTCTATTAGCTCACCTCAGCTTGCCTCAATTAGGACTTTGTCACTTCAAGAATCATCTCGTAACACGGTAAGGTAATGTCCACAGCTAGACAAATGTTGGTCGAAATTTCGAAACTTGACTGCCTTTAACCAAGACTGCCAATTGGTCTTCATAGTGGGTCACTGTGGTTTGATATATATTTAGAGCGGGACTTAAATGAGTCCACAGTTTTCAAAAACCAAAGAAAACTATCTCAGGTTTCACCCATCCGTGGCGTCATCAGAACGTACGGATCATCAATTCGCATCATCAGGACCTTGGTCGCCATTCGAGGTCTCTGCCGGACCACACAAGCACACGTTAGTCAAGGTTTAACATGTTTCAGTTCAGAGGTGGCATTCCGAGCACACCGGTGTGTGCTCATGGAGTACTGTTAAAACATTTGTTACGTTCGACGATGTTCACAACTGACGAGCAATGGTAAGAGCTGAACTCTAATCCAGTGCTTCCTTCTCTCGCGTGGGCCAGTCCGAATCAGCCCACTTTTCGTACTTATCCGACGGGTCGGAACGAAGATGCTTACAAAGGGTTATACACCACCGATGTTGGCCAGTTTTTGGGCATCAACAACCTGCGTACCATCCTGGTGCTGAGTCACATGTATGCCCTTCATTTGGCAAATCTCCCCTCACTGAAACAGACAATGAATTCCAAATATTAGCTTACATAGAAAATTGTGGCTTATTTTAACAGTTTGCTCGGACATGTTGCAGGCAGTTTTTTTGAGGAGAAACTAAGTCACTCAGAAGTGGGGACATAGTTATTTTTGGTTGCTCCTGCTTTCCTGATATTTCAGCTCTCCTTGCATCTAAGTAGTTGTTAGCTTCTTCAGTATCATTGTCGTTTGTTTGAAACTCCACAATACATGGTCTTCTAACGTCCATTTTCTTCATCATCGTTCTTTCAAGTCCCGGTCGCGCTGGTTTGTTTGCTTTGGGCTGTGCTGGCACCGGTTTGATCACCCTCTGTCTGGGGACCAATCCTCTAGTTGTTTGGCTAGCTGCCGGAAATATGCTCCTCTACACCACGTTATACACACCACTGAAGCAGTTCAGCCAGGCAAACACATGGATTGGTGCGCTGGTTGGAGGAGTGCCTCCGTTGATGGGCTGGGCTGCTGCTACTGGAGAGATTCATTCTGGTAAGTTCCTGCTCATTCTCTCGCTTTCCGTGCCATGCGCCCGGCTTCTCAGTATACCTTGTGTGTGGAAGTAATGACTAAAACTCAAGCCTTTCTCTGAGGACAATTTGCTCACAAAGACCAGGTGTAATTTTGTTTCATGTGGACGAAACTACACTTGATCGTAAGGTTCACTAATTTGTGCCCGGCTCATTTGTAACAGTTAAGGTGGTTCTCGGGATCGGAATACAAATGGGATATAATATGGTACAGATTTGGTTGAATCCCGAAAAGTCTGTCTGCGGTTCCTTCATCCTAACTGGGATTGAACAGGTGGGAGTGGAGTACCAGGACACGTGACCCGTGAAAACCGCATACCCTATAAGTCCAGTGACCTAAAGCCTTTCCTGCTTATTTAGGCTATTTAGGGTGGATGCAGGGGGTCGGATTAATAACCATTCACCAGAACAGAAATGGTCCGAATGCTTCATCTGTTTTTCGCATGCAGTTGCGATGGCGTGACACTCACAGATTATTTTTGATAAGCGTGTGAAAGTTTACAAGAAGCTCTCGCCAGAGTTCACTACTTCAAGTGGTGTCAGGAAAGGGTTTCCTCTTTCACCTTGCCCCTTAGTCACTGATTTGATTATGGATGGCTCACTACCAGCCTCTAATGCCTGTGGGGTCGAAGTACTCCTGGGGCGTCCGCTCACGGATATCGAGTACGCACACATAGCTCCTCTTGGATCTGATGCCGTGGTAATGCAAACAAATAATAATCCGCCTCACTGTTTGGTATGCGCTTCACACATGCGAAGTGTAGAGTGCTGTTGCGAGATTGGGTGGGCTCGAACCTAACCTCGTGTTTGCGGATGAGCCGATTGAGGTAGTAGACAAATTCTCTCTACCTGGGCAGCTGTATCAGTCTCGGCGGTCTCGACAAGGACGATATTTCATCGGGATTGGAAAGCCGGAGCAGCTTTCGTGAATCTGCATCACCTGTGGCGTAGGCGACATCAGCTTATCCGTCAAGGGTCGAGTATACAATGTTGCGTACGCTTCATATTAATACCGATTGTTTTAAACCTTTCCGAGAACAAGACTGGATTATGTTCATGTGCTTCTGGGCGTTTCACCACTTTGATCAAGTGTGATTAGAGGAACTGACCGATTGATAGAATGAATTCTGCTCTGCGGTAAAAGTACACGGAAATCATGCATGTGATGTTGTTTTAACACGACATGCTGTGACCATGCGGTCAGCGCGGCCGGTAACTGATCACCAACCAGTTAACACACTCGGGCTACGAAGATTCCGAAGATCGTTGCGATGAGTGGTTGGTATGGGAGATGGCCCAAGTGGTTAGAGCGCGAATTTACTGGCCGGAAGGTCTGTGGTTTTCGAACCCGAACTCTCTCGACTTCCCTTGTCTAGGCTTGGCAACCTCAACGTATCCGGCCCTCTTGCAACCTTCGGGTGGCATGGCAGTTAGTACCGAATGGGTGCTGGCTGGATGATACTGATGATACTGTGGGGGGACAAGGTAAGTGTGTCGAACGTAGTCGGATTGCTAACATTTGTTGTCGATTGCAACTGCATATGGTGAAACTAGGCGGGCCAACTTTATGAACATCTTAGGCAGTTAGCACAACGACCGGACACCCCCTCAGCTATTTTCCCATTAGCAATTTTGTAGTATTTAAGCCCGGTAACGGTCATTTATACCTCCATCGTGAATAGCTTTTTCTGTCTTACAATGAAGCAGTCTTCTACGTTCATTCAGCTGCTGTATCATCCGAAGGAAGCACGAGGGCTTGGAAATTGTCAAGTTGTCCAAACCTAGACAGGGCAGTCGAGATGCGGCGGTTGAGTTCGAACGACGGATCCCTGTCAGTAAATTCGAGACTTCCGTGAGCTATATACCGTGATCGGTATTGAACTCCACCACGATCAGCGATCTTTCTGTCTGTCACACAGTCAGTGTAATCTGTCAAGTGTCGAGGGCACTTCGTGGACGTGTCCACTTGGTGAATTGATTCTGTAGGACGGCAGCTCTCTTGTGCGTGGCGATCTTACGTCTCGCGGAATCATTACCTTGGCCAAATATATCGGACTACTAGTAAACAGGCGCCGTAATTAGTTGTAGAGCAGTTGGCTGCCGATCTGTTCGCTGAGCTTGATAATTTGCTTGAGGCGTTTCTCACCAGTCATGGGAACATCACAGTGCTCGGCTGATTGGTTTCGCTCCTTTACCTGATCAACAGACCAATCGGGTGTACGCATCCGGGCCACAACCCAGCACCAGTCGTAAACAGACCAATGAAATACGATAGAATTGTCCCCCAATCAGTCAGTCACCAAGAGATCAACTGTTTTATAAGCTGTAGCAAACTTGACCCGGTAGGAAGAAGTAACCACTTTAACTTTACCCACACTGATATTGTTTCTATTCACGATTGGCGGCGAAATGTCTGTAAGCAAGGTGTCAAGCTTGGCGAACAGATCAACAACTACCTGATCTACAGCCCTTCACGATCATTATCTTGGATGCTTTCATAGTATGTGTAAACAATAAATCACTTGGATGCCGACTCTGAAGCGGAGTGTTCCGACCAGATGCTTTTTTTGTTCGTTAGTTTCCGGCTAGCTAATTTACATGCATCATCTCACCTTTAAATGCATCCGAACCTTTCGCTTCCTTTATTGTTTTCCACGCTATCTGACCCTATCAACCCGTCTCAGAACATAGGTTAGTAACTATACAGCACTACCTGTGAGAACGCACGCTGAAGGCATCATCATCATCAAAGACAGCAACATCAGTGTTGACACTGATGCTTCACTGCCGTACAACCATGAAGTTCGTCTAGTTTCATATGCATATATATATATATTATATATTAAAAGCCCTAGAGTGAAAAGAAGAGAAAAGTGGATGAGGGAGGGGACCTAGTGCTGGCCTATGTCAAGCATTCTGAGGTGCCTACACCTCCAACCGCTCAATCAGACAATCTGGAAAGAAACTGACAGCATGAACGCCACTGACATCGATTAGCCGCCATTTCTTGCAACGTCTCCAGCCAAGCACAGGCGGGGTCACGGGGACCCCATCCTGGAAGGCGTACAACACCAACAACACCCAAACTCTTCGTGATCTCTTTCACGCCTTTCTGCCAAGTCATGCGCTGTCCACCTCGCGGTTTGCGCCATCTGAAGGAGGCACGGAGAACAACACTCGTCTCGGTAGACGGTGTTTCGGCATGCGTAGCACATGACCGAGCCATCGTAGTCGGTGGTGCTGGATGATTTCCCCAATTGATGTACCTGCAGCACAACCAAATACCCGTTTTCTAATCACCTCGTGACTAACACGCTGACGCCATCCAAAACCAGCCACGCTTCTGAGGCATCGGTGGTCGAAAACCTGGAGACGCCTCACATCATCTGTCCGTAGAGGCCATGTCTCGCACCCATACAACAATACAGCCCTTACTGTAGCCTGGTACACACGACCCTTAAGATCTAGTGAGATGCCTTTTTGACGCCACAAGTGACGCAAATTAGCAAACGTGATTCGAGCCTTTGAGATTCTTGCACTGACTTCATCAGACACACTTCCGTCAGAGCTAATACAACTACCGAGGTATGTAAAGTTTTCCACAATCTCCAGTGATTCTCCTTGAATTTTAAGGGATATGTCCGGAGACTGCACGTTCTGAAGCATGACTTTGCACTTTGAAGGTGCAAGGCGCATGCCAAAAGATGGTATGATGGTGGTCAGTCTGTTCAACAGGGCTTGTGCTTCACTTTCGTCTTCAAAGATGAGGGCGATATCATCTGCGTACTCCAGATCGACAAGGCTCTCACCAGCAACGATTTGAACACCGGGGTTTTGAAGACCTTCCAGCGTTCGCCTCATTATTTCATCAATGACGAAGTTGAACAAGAATGGAGAGAGTGGACATCCTTGTCTGACACCACTTTTTGTGGGAAGCTTTTGGAGAGCTCGCCATACACTCTCACCCGCCCAGAAGTATGTGAATATAGGGATCGGATTATGTTTACAAACTTCTGGGGCATACCCTGTTGAGCAAGTATTTAACAGCACTGACCGATCGACAGAATCAAACGCACCCTTGAAGTCAAGGAACACCAAGATTGTGGGTCGTCTGTACATGTGGCGTTGCTCTAACACCTGACGGAGTGTGAAGATGTGGTCAATGCAGCCTCTACCCGGTCGAAATCCCGCTTGATTCTCACGAGTCAAGGTTTCGCGTGCCATCGTAAGACGACGAAGAATCAATGACGCCAGAAGCCTTGTCACAACAGGAGTCAAACTAACACCTCTGTGGTTGCTACATTCACTGCGAGTACCCTTTTGAAAATGGGCAGGCCAGAGCAGCTTTTGTGAACCTGCGTCACCTGTGGCGTAGGCGAGACATCAGCTTATCCGTCAAGGGTCGAGTCTACAATGTTGCGGTACGCTTCATATTATTATACCGATTGTTACCAAACCTTTCCGAGAACAAGACTGGATTGCCTGAAAACATCACAAACGGGAGATTCAGCTGGGTTCTAGGTGAGTCTCTCGCAAAAACCAAATTGATATGCAAATGAGTGTATTTCTCGAAGACTGGATTATGTTCATGTGCTTCTGAGGCGTTTCCTGCTGATCAAGTGTGATTAGAGGAACTGACCGATTGATAGAATTGAATTCTGCTCTGCAGTAAAAGTACACGGAAATCATGCATATGATGTTGTTTTAACACCCGACATGCTGTGACCATGCGGTCGGCGCGGCCGGTAACTGATCACCAACCAGTTAACACACTCGGGCTACGAAGATTCCGAAGATCGTTGCGATGAGTGGTTGGTATGGGGGAGATGGCCCAAGTGGTTAGAGCGCGAATTTACTGGCCGGAAGGTCCGTGGTTCGAACCCGAACTCTGCCTCTCGACTTCCCTTGTCTAGGCTTGGGCAACCTGGCAGTATCCCAGCCCTCTTGCAACCTTCGGGTGGCATGGCAGTTAGGCACCGAATGGGTGCTACAGCTGGATGATACTGATGATACTGTGGGGGACAAGGTAAGTGTGTCGAACGTAGTCGGATTGCTAACATTTGTTGTCGATTGCAACTGCATATGGTGAAACTAGGCGGGCCAACTTTTATGAACATCTTAGGCAGTTAGCACAACGACCGGACACCCCTCAGCTATTTTCCCATTAGCAATTTTGTAGTATTTAAGCCCGGTAACGGTCATTTATACCTCCATCGTGAATAGCTTTTTTCTATCTTACAATGAAGCAGTCTTCTACGTTCATTCATCCGAAGGAAGCACGAGGGCTTGGAAATTGTCAAGTTGTCCAAACCTAGACAGGAGCAGTCGAGATGCGGCGGTTGAGTTCGAACGACGGATCTTCCTGTCAGTAAATTCGAGACTTACTCCGTGAGCTATATACCGTGATCGGTATTGAACTCCACCACGATCAGCGATCTTTCTGTCTGTCACACAGTCAGTGTAATCTGTCAAGTGTCCGAGGGCACTTCGTGGACGTGTCCACTTGGTGAATTTGATTCTGTAGGACAGCTCTCTTAGTCACGTGGCGATCTTACGTCGTCGCAGGAATCATTACCTTGGCCAAATATATCGGACTACTGATAGCTCAGGCGCCGTAATTAGTTGTAGAGCAGTTGACTGCCGATCTGTTCGCTGAGCTTGATAATTTGCTTGGAGGCGTTTCTCACCAGTCATGGGAACATCATAGTGCTCGGCTGATTGGTTCGCTCCTTTACCTGATCAACGAACCAATCGGGTGTACGCATCCGGGCCACAACTCAGCACCAGTCGTAAACAGACCAATGAAATTACGATAGAATTGTCCCCCAATCAGTCAGTCACCAAGAGATCAACTATTTTATAAACTGTATGAACGCAACCAGGTAAGGAAGAAGTAACCACCCAACCGCACACTGATATTGTTTTCACGATTGGCGGTGAAACGTCTGCAAGCAAGGTGTCAAGCTTGGCGAACAGATCAACAACTACCTGAACCGATCATTACCTTGGATCCCTTCACCAGTACGTGTAAACAATAAATCACTTGGATGCGACTCTGAAGCGGAGTGTTCAGACCAGATGCTTTGTTCGTTAGTTTCCGGCTAGCTAACTTACATGCATCATCTCACCTTCAAGTGCATCCGAACCTTTCGCTTCCTTCTGACGTTTTTTGGCTCCGGTGTTGTATATTCTCAGTCACTTCAGTTCGGTTGACCAGTCAGTTGATCCAGTTCGCGACAGATCGAGGTAGATCGGGTGTGCAAGGATCTCATTTTCAAGTAGTAGCTAAAGGGCTTGTTTTTATGTATAGCCTAATTTACTTCGGGCAACCAAAGCCGTTCTTCGGTAGCTTGAGATGACGTTCAGGGTGGTTTCTCATCTGAATCCATAAGTGTTTAGTGCACGAAAAGCAGTTAGTTTGTGGTTTGCGAATGGTCCGACAGAAAAGTAAATTCGGTTTCAGACTATCAAAGTATGGGCGGCTGTGATGGATCATTTATCCACCGAGCAATTTACTAGGGACGATCAACTCCTCTGATGGTGGAAAAAAATACTAGGTGCGTCCTTTGACGAAGTGCGCCTGTCCACCGAAAGTGAATGCTCGAAAGACTGGGCTACAACACGTGGTTTATTGGGACGTGGGAAGCATAGTTGTGAGATTTCTGGTTGCCGTAGGAATATCCAGGTGACAGACAGCATAGGAAAAGCTTCGAGGGAGAAAAACAGAAAAGTATGTGCTCTTGATGGAGATCTCTATTTAGAGTACAAACTGTCAAACATTTGAGTAGTGTTAGAGCTTCTCACAAGCTCTGCATGTCGAAATGTTCCCTTGTGGTGTTGAGACCCTGTCGTTAATTCATCGTTAAATTTGGTCTAAGTAAGTACCTAATTTAGGAGATGCACATTAAGATGAGCTAATGTGAACCGATGAGTCAGTTCCTGCACTGCTGCAGTTCAATCTTACGTGACGCATCCAATATGGCGTAGGACTTTCGATGTCCTGTTTCCTGCACTAGAGAGCGAGTAGCGTGACTTTACCTGAGGGTCGGTTGATATTTCGCTCACCGGCAGACTTATCTGTGGAAGTCGTATTTTTCACGAGCTAAAGTGCTCGCATCACGCTTGTGCTTCAACGCTCGGAGCACAATGGACAGGGTATGTGATCCGACCGCCGAGAAAAGTCGCACTCAAGCAGGGACATTATCCCCGACCCACCCAAGCACTGTCAGCTGGGCTGTGTGGCGACCTACCACAGACATGAGCTTCGGCACAGTTTTGCACGCGTCACAGGCGTGGAAAATTCCCGTATGTACTTTTTCTTAGCCGCATGACTGATGGCATCACCCCCAGGCTGGCGATTTCTAAAAAACGTAATGAAATCCAGCCTTCCAGCCAAAAGAGTCTATGCAGACTGGCGGGGACTGCAATATTTTGTGATTTCTCAAATATATATTTCAAAATGGCTGAATTCACGTGATACCTGGTTGCGAAAGTCCGATAAAGATACCAAACATTTACATGGTTATCCACACTGCGTGGTTCTAGACTGAGCTGAATTCGGCAGTCACAAACAATGAATGAAAAAGAGTACCTAGTGGCCGACGTGTGAAATTTGCTAGGTTATGCATGAAATGACTGCTCGAACGATCTAGGTCCAGTACTCAGGTACAATAGCTCCACGATTTATTGTATTCCCGATGGAAATGAACAACACTGATGTTAATATTCAGTCATGCTTCACAACCGCTTGGTAAAAACAGGGTCGTGATTTTTCCTGTGTCTGGGTAGTAGAAATTTGGGGCATTGAAAATTACCCTGTATTACATTAGCTCGATTTAGCCCAGTGATAGAGAACGAAGTATACACTGCTTCCTTTGTTAACAGTTGCAATTCCTATTAAAGTGTGGAATCCAACTGAGCTGAAAGGCTGAAAGCTGAAAAGGTCAGGATATCTCTTGATGTCTCGTGTTGCGAGTTACGAACAGCGGTTCGCCTAACTTACTCAGCCACATCCTTGATATCCATTCGATGTGGACTGTCTTATAACAAGGAAAACTGTTGGAAACTGTAGTTCACTCGCACTGTACGAGAACTTCAGAATCAAGGATTTGTCAAGCGAACCCAGCGGGGTTGTCGTTTTCTGCGTAGTAATGACCAATATCACTCGCCCCTGTTGGACAGTCACTAAGATTTGATGGGCTAGGTATCTCCTCGTGGTGTTCTAACAACCGTGTGGCGTGATGGCGAATCCCTGTTCCCATCCCAAAATTTATTGGTGGGATATTGCACTCAAGGATGGTTCCTAAGATTATGTCGATTTCGCATGTCTTTCCAGTTATTAGTTATTTATTCATGAGTTTTGTTGCTAACATTGTAAGCATCGTTCAGTTCACTTCCGCAGCTCGTCATTACCACGAAAAGACAATGGTGATGGGTCTGGTCGTCGGTTTCTACTGTAAACTGGTTGTCAGTGTTTCCCCACCATCGATGCAACATCAGCGACCCTTTACCGTGCACTGGAGCAATGGATTTTTGCCAATAAGTGTGCATGGACAGACCAGTGGATTAGCTTGGAACAACCCCGATTTGACCTCCTCCCAAAAGGTCCCTTGCGACTGGCTCTTGGTTCTGCCACTGAGGAATTTTCTGTCTCTTTTTTCTTAGAAAAAATACGCACCAATGGGTAGTGGAACAGTACCGGTCAACAACTGTATGGTACTTCTCAGATTTCCAGCACAGACTGACTGTTTGCAGGATGGAATCCCAATTAGATTTTCGTACTACCAACAGAAACGTGTTGTTTTGAGGATCAGTTTGTCTTGGTCTTAACAACCCACAGTTAGAACGTCCGGACATGTATTACCTTGGGCTTAACTGCCGAACAACACAGTGAAACCTCTAGAAAGGACACCCATAGGGGAGAACTGAAGTGTCCTTAAGTGGTGTCCGTTGTTCAGAGAGGTTTAGGTTGCATGCACATACCAATGCTTAGGTGAAAACATGTGAGATATGAATTCAATGGTTTTTTTGAGTAATCAAACAAAAACATCCGCTTTCCAAATATCTGACTGATTGACAAGTGGACTGCGTTAAATTTGCATAGTACTCGGTGACAAGCCCATGTGGTGTATCCTATATGAGAACCCGATGGCTTTGACAACTGTTGTAGGTGCCCTTTCGAGAAAGTTCATCCATTACATATGGATTACACCTCAGAGGTAATTTTGGCAGCACACCATTGAAAAACTTTGCAAAACGAGATATTGGCCATATCGCAGAGAGATCGCTGTAGAGGATTTGAAAGCCTGATCATTGGGCGATAGAAACGGTGGTTAGCACTGTGCGGGGAACTCAACCAGCCTACGCAGTGGTAATTCACAATATGAACTGCTTGAAAAGTGATCGTAGACATGGATGACCCCATCGCGTGGGTGTTCATTGATGGTTGGAGAACCGTCTCAGCCCCGTTGGCCTGAATCAAACCGGCATACCACATAACCTTTTTTTATCTCTCGTCTTAATCCACTTCAACCGTTTGGCACCTACAAGCGCATCCACGGCTTAGTTGAGTTGGATTTTCGCTATTGTGGCTTTGGGCAGATGGGCCTTCGTGATTGTGTTGGACTACCGGATCACCAAGCGAAGCATATAAACAGTTGAGAGAAATCCCATCATAACGAACGCATCATGAGCTACCCCTGAAAAGCCCACCATGATATACTTAGGAAGATGGTTTCATCCTGGACGTGATCCATCTTGCACTTGAAAAGTGAATATAAATCGCCTGGTTACTGGTCTAGGGCGTCCGCACTTACGGTACGTCGGTGCGCAGTGGAAAGCTGTTGCCTGTCCTGAAAATACACAAAAGGGGTTTTCTAACTGTATACGTTAGTCCTGAGTATCAAATAATGCTTGAAGGTAAGCAATACGGATTCTTACCAAGACTATGAATAGAAATATGTATTCGAAGTTTGTTTTATTTGGCGCACTCACCGGATAAATCGCCTGCTTCTTGCGTTTCCTTCCGAAAACCGGGTGGTTACCTTGGGTTTGTCGGGCTTCTGTGACGCATTGGTCGAAAGAGCACAGCTTAATGTAATTTGGTTTACGATAGTCCTTGGAATAAATAATAGCAAGAATACTCATTCATCTGTAACGCCTTTTCGATGCCTAGATGCCATACCACCCGAAGGAAGCACGATAACCGAGATACTTCCAGGTTGCCAAATCCTAGACAGGAGCAGCCGAGAGAAGGTTCGAACCACCAACCTTCCGGTCAGTAAACTCGCGCTTTAACCACTGAGCCATCTTAGTCCTTGGAAGATACATATATATCTCGATTGCTTCAAATAAAAAACCACGAAACACGACGACATATTGCCCCTTAGGGTAAACCTTTTATGTCTAAAGCAACCACCTACGTGGCGATGTGAATCCAGTGGCAAAAGTGCTTTGCGTGAGCTCCTCTGAAGACAGCCTATATTGTTAAGCACTACGTGTGGCCAGCAAAAAACAGGCTATGCCCCTTCATCTAACTTTGCTCCCTTGATTTTGCTAGCCGATAGTCTTTGGTTTTCGTGGCGCAAATCGTGAGAGGGTAACGTACGACTTAGAAAAAGGGTATGAAAAAGATTACAGAGTTTGAGTGTTGTTAGTACGGTCTGCCTTCCAGGATGGGATCCCCGTGAGCCCTCCTGTGCTTGGCTGGAGATATTGCAAGAAATACCGGCGTGCCGTCAATTTCTTCCCAGATTGTCTCCTTAGGCGCTTGGAGGTGTAGGCACCTCAGAATACTTGCGATAGGCTAGCATCAGGTCCCCCCTCTCCCTCTTTTCTTTTCTTTTCACTCTAAGACGTTTAATATAACTAGGTAAACTCCGTAATTGTATGACAATGAAACATCAGTGTCAAGACTGATATTCCTGTCGCTGATGGTGTTTCCAGAAAGTGCGACCGGCGATTCAAAGAAACTTGTCACACAAGGTCCTTTTCTGCTATACATTAGCAAACGAGTGTCGGATTGGTTACCTTGTCATTAAGGAAGCATTCGACCTCAGAATCATGCAACTGTCGCCCAATCCCTTTATGGCCGTCACGAGTTGCCCGGTGACCTAAGTCAACAGCTGGTTGGAACAAGGCATAACAATAGGCCATGTTCAGGTCGCTGTATGTCCACCTGATGAGCTCCCGTAAACAAGAAGGACCTCGCGGCTGAGAGAGTTACTGTGTTTCGTTCTATCAACCCAAATCCGAATGGCCACTAATTTTCTACAGCGAACGATACCGCGGGCGTATCCTGGACTAAGCTATCCACTAGATCAACCCATCAAGAACCCGTGGATGAGAGGGACAGCAGTTTTGCGATTCGTCAATCAAATCGTACATTGAAAATAGTGTAGCCCGCTGGTCACGAGGGTCACTAACTCACTACTTCAGCTTCAAAGAAAAGGTGGAAAGTACGTCGGTGAGATTAAGATTATACGCGGGTTTTTGTAGGCTTCTGGGTGTGGAAGCGGATAACATATGGTAGTATTGCATTTCCTGACAGAAGTATACTGGTGGACGTAGAGAACATGCATAGTGGTTGTCAGCTCCTCTAACCTAAAATACAGCAAATGATGGAGTTTTGTCACCTAGACATCAATAAAACCACAAGAGGATAACTTGTGGGACGAATGCAGATTTGTGCCAATTTACCAGCTTCCTCCCCCAATGCGCAACTACCTATCCCATCTTCCCAAAACATCGGTGGACAAAACTGTGGCAGCTACAACCACTATATGATAATAATAATAATAATATTTGTAACTGGCGGGTCCGCGATGAATATCGAGTTATCGCATTCATTCTGTGTTCCAGCTCCGTTATAACCAATCCGGATTTCCACTCTGATGTTTCAGTAGGTAGTCCCAGGGGTGATGAAATCAGCCTATAACATATGCCGCTAAACGTGGCAATCCACTGGCTACTTTAGGTCAGTATCATTGCGCATTTCCAATATGTTGATTCCCCTCCGAGAATCACTCAACCACCCGCGGATTCAGAGTGTTCCCTCTTCGGTTTTGGTAGGTTATTCCACTGGGGGGATTTCGATGGACGGAAATTCTGTGCCGCATTAATTATGTTCGATGGGTTCCAATTTTATGGAAGGGGGCCTCGTGAGGGTGAGATAGTTCGACTGCAGTTTCGATGGTGTGAATCAAGACGCTCTTAATGTTGCTATCTGTTGGCTTCCGCTCCTCCTTTAGCCTAATTCGTTCAGCCGTTTCACCCTTTCAGTGTATAGGGAAGGATGAGGGCTGAGATACTGCACGTTGCCCAAGCCTAGACAGGAGCAGGCGACATACAGAGTTTGGGTTCCAACCACGGACTTTCCCGTCAGTAAGTTTGCACCTTAACCACGGGGCTACCTCGAGTTTTCTAGTCTATGTGGGAGCTATGCGCCTGAAAGTTGCACTAGATCACCCTTTTTGCCATTCTGAAGCACCATAATTCGAGGTTCCCGTATTTCGAGTTATTTGAACGGCCCAACATCACCTCTGAAAGCGCGCTAAACCAGGTGGTGTACTGCCTGGATGTGATTCTTAGCTGTGAATTTCACGGGAAAGCCCAGACTGAGCTACCATGGGCACCACTAAATCTAGAAAGAAGCCATTCGCGGAACCGGAAAACTATAGTATCCCAGTCTCGTGACAGCCACTCATCTCACCCTCCAAACACTGGCCCAATGAGTTAGGTAGGATTACACACATACACACCATAGTCGTATTTTACAGTCGCTCCAGCTGAACTGCCCTGATGCTGTCGAGTGAAAGTATCGCTTAACTAGCTTCAGATTCCTTTTCATGTAGAGGCTGAAGCTTTGAAGGTTGAAATAATTCTATGAACGGTCCCAGATGAGATAATAGGCCTTCGTGCAGTAATGTCGCAGCATTTGCTTCATGCAGTTCTCTTGCGTGAAGGCAACCTTTCAAAATCCAAGAAGTATCGGGGCCCAGCCACCACCGATCGATTCCCCGCAATAAAGTAGTAGGATTCATGGCGACGGCATGTATCCTCCATATCACTGAGAGCAACACTAAGAGCATCAGCGATTCACCATCGCACAGCTATTTTTATTTTATGTGAATAAACCTGTATAACAGAAAGATGACAGGGACCTAGTGTTAGCGTTCTACAAAACCCGAGGTACAAACGCCTCCAAAACTCAGGCAGGCAACCCGACCAGCCACTACATCATCTAGGTTTACGATTAAACAATGAAATACAGGGCAGCCGCCCGTCACGAAGAGGGAAGCTATTGCAGCAGGAACCATATGCCCCTAAAAGGCGAACGAGGGAGCATTACTAGGTAAAGATTATTGCTTCTAAATGTTACCTCATGAGTCATACTGGAGTTATGCGTACGCGTTTTGCCCCTTCCTCACGCCAACAATATATTTGCCCGGTTGTACTACTAGGCATCAAACGACGAGTAAGATTACATCCCATCCGATAGTAAAAAATGTGGTCAACCCCCGAAAAGCTCATCCACACGAGGCATTGTTCCTAGATGAACCCTGAATGTCGGAACACGTCAAGTTTTGGTATATAACTCAGGCTGTTGACAAGGTATGGCCTCGACGGACCGGTTCGCACAGCTTGGGAAATTGAAGCTCGCTTAACCCGTATTTGGCTTTGACAAAATCTGAACTCTGACAAACGGTCATATTATTTTATGAGTGACCATCAATCTCTGATTACAGTCCACGGATGCAACAATTAGTTTGGCCGGATTCATACCTACGACTCCATGATGCTCCTTGTTATTTTTCTGTCCATCTCATTTGTGCCCACCAGATATCCGCCCCCCCCCCCATTCCCTTGCACTACAACATTTTAGGTTGATGTCACATCTTGGCCAGAATATTGAACAAGATGATTCCGCAATTCGTTGCCCAGTAGGTACATCGATAATTGCAGAGTCTATACCAAAACATGAATGCCTTACGTTCAAGAAAACGAAGAACGCTCATGAATAAACAAGTATATCTGAAATTTAGGCTCCCAAAGCGCTGGATATGTGTGCATTGTGGGATGGATCTGTAATCTTCGGCTTCCAATGCGCTGCCCACTACCTTGAATTCTTAGTCCTCTGCCATACAAGGGTTTTCACATTTCGTTTGATCTCTGCCTTCACAATCCTCCGTTGTTGTATCCACTCCTGCTTGACCTGATCCGGATTGGTCACTGTGAAATACGCGTCACCAGCGTTACTGGGGCTGAAAAAAGAACAGGCCTTCACTTTTGTTGACTCATCACCTTCCGGAACTGAAGCATTGAAATCAAGTTGTTTGGAATCTTCAGTTTCTTCCCTCCAGCACTTCGCAATGTCTTGAAGCGCAAAATCAAACTTGAATTCGTTTTCAGGCTCCTAAAATAAATAACACGAAGAACCAGTTAATGTTGCGGAGTTCGATCAAACTGGTTGTGATCGCGCGCGATGCTCTGATAGACAGCGTTTTCCAAGGAGAAATTCTTATCTTTTTTATTTACCTTAAGGAAGGGAGCTGGAGCCTGCATCTAAAGACTTCAGTGACAATGACGAAAAACAAATACTATAGAGATTTTTGGAAGTGAGGCGTGTAAACACAAGTATTCATTTCATTATCACCATCATCACCATCAGAGACAGCAACATCAGTGTTGACACTGATACTCCAGTGCCGTACACCCATAAAGCTTATGTAGTTATATTTAAAGCCTTAGAGTGAAAAGAAGAGAAAGAGTAGGTGAGGGAGGGGACCTAGTGCTGGCCTACGTCAAGCATTCCTGGGATGCCTACACCTCCAACCGCTCAGCCAGACAATTTGGAAAGAAAGTGACAGCACGAACGCCAATGACATCGACCAACCGCTATTTCTTGCAATGTTTCCAGCCAAGCACGGGCGGGGTCATGGGGATCCCATCCAGGAGGGCGTACAATACCAACACCACTCAAACTCTTCACGCCCTTCTGCTAAGTCATACGTTGTCCACCTCGCGGTACTGGATGCTTTCCCCGATTAAAGTACCTGCCGCACAACCAAATACCATTTACTGATCACCTCGTTACTAATCCTAACACCATCCAGAACCAGCAACGCTTCTGAGGCATTGGTGGTCATGCGTCCCACCAGAGGCCATCTCGCACCACACAACAACACAGCTTACTGTAGCCTGGTACACGCGACCCTTAAGATCCAGCGATATGCCTTTTGACGCCACAAGTGACGCAAATGCAAAACGTGATTCGAGCCTTTGGGATTCCTGCGCCGAATTTATAAGACACATTTACGTCAGAGATAATGCAATTATCGAGGTGTTAGGACGGTCAGGTCCTAACGAACAATTCTACCCTTTGTAATATTTCACTGAGATTCATTTTCTCTCTGCTATAGCCAACCGAGCCGCAGCGCTCTTTTTCCATTGGTTCATCTGCAATATAGCCGATCTTCATCTGGTGTCCTTTGTCTTCTTCCTTGAGGTTTTCCCACAATTAACCAGACTATCAACGTGACAGAATAAATTGCACCAAGCTCCTAAATCACTCAGCTAGTACACAAAACACAACACTGGCGACAGGTTTCCCACGATGTCAATTTCAGCTGATCAAGTTCAGATGATTTTGGAACACCAGCAAAAGCAGTTTGAGCACGCGCAACTGCAGCAACAAAAGCAATTTGAGCACATGCAGCTAAAACTCATAGAAGCGCTGACCAAAAATCTGATTATTCAGGCTTCTGAAGGCACCAAATGTCAACCACCAATTTCATCTGCAGACTCTATTGCTAATTCTATCACCGAATTTACTTTTGACGCGGATGCAGCTCGAACATTCGACTCTTGATTTAAAAGGTACCAAGACATATTCAAAGTTGATTTTGCAACGCAAGATGACCCATGGAAGGTACGGCTGTTACTTAGGAAACTTGGCACACGTGAACATAACCGTTACATGAATTACATACTTCCTAAACAGTCCAGTGATCTCAGCCTCGACAGCAATGTCCAGACCCCTACGAAAAGCTTTGGCGACAACACGTCCTTGTTCAACATCCGACACCAATGCCTTAAACTGGTCATGAAGGATGATGACTTTGTCGGCTTTACAACACTTGTTAATCGAGAATACGAGCGTTTCAAGATCAGTGATATGGAAGAAAATCAATTTAAATGACTTATAGTTATATCTGGCATCCAGTCCTCTCGTCATGCAAACATTCGGACAACATTTTTGCACCAGCTTGAACAAAACCCAAATACAGCCCTACAGAAGCACAGAGCTGAATGTCACCGCCTCATCCAACTGAATCGGGACAGCACAAGCCAAGCATCATCTGGCTCACACGATATGGTGCACCATGTTTCCGGAAATCAGAATAAGGCTTTTCAGCGCAGCTCTTATATCAAACACAATAAACCTCCTACACCATGTTGGTCTTGTGGTGACTGGCATTACGTTCGCTTTTGTCCCTTCAGGAAACACAAATGCCAGACGTGTCGCCGTACTGGTCGTAAGGAAAGATTTTGTTTCCCACAGAGAGCAAAGCCGACTGATCACCGAAAGAGCGCATCTAAAACGGTTCCCACATTACAACGGAAGCGATGTAGATCGAGTTCTGTCTTTATATCATTCAAAGTGAATTTCGCATCCCGCAGAAAATTTGTCACACTTTCCGTGAATAACAATCCTGTCCGTCTTCAGCTCGACACAGCCTCAGACATCACACTGATTTCACGTTCCGCCTGGAATGCAATTGGGAAGCCACTATTTTCTGCTACCAACCATTGTGCACAACCTGCTTCCGGCAATAACATACCGCTTACTGGTGAATTCACTTGTGATGTGTCTTTCAACAATGAACGGTTTAAAGGCACTTGTTACCCCACAGATTGTCCAGATCTGAATTTGCTTGGTCTTAATCGGATAGATCAGTTAAATCTTTTTTTGCGTTCCTTTACGGTCTGTATGTGACAGCGTGCATCTCACACTTACAAGCATTTCCCAACAACTCACACGCACAATCCAATCAAAATTTTCTAATGTTTTTCAAGATGGTCTCGGACAATGTTCCAAAGCCCAAGCCACACTTCATTTGAAACCAAATAGTAAACCTGTCTTCAGACCAAAACGCCCTGTACCTTATGCGGCTCTTGCATCTGTGGACGCTGAACTGGATCGTCTCCAGACTTCAGGTGTTATCCAGCCTGTCAACTACTCTTCCTGGGCAGCTCCCACTGTTGTGGTCAAGAAGACGAAAGGGGAGATCAGGATTTGTGCTGATTATTCCACAGGATTGAATGCTGCACTCGATTCACATCAGTATCCTCTCCTAGTTCCAGAAGACCCGTTTACTCAATGGTGGCACCTGCTTCGCTAAACTCGATCTAGCTGATGCTTATTTACAAACCGAAGTTGCAAATGACTCCAAAGATCTTCTAACCATTAATACGCATCGTGGCCTTTTCCAGTTCAATCGTCTCCTTTTTGGAGTAAAAACGGCGCCAGCCATATTTCAACAGATCATGGACGCTATGCTTAATGGGTTGACAGGCGTCGTGGCGTACTTGGATGATATCATTGTGGCAGCCTCTGATCAGGAAGAACTCCTTCATCGCTTAACCTCAGTAATTGATCGAATCCAGGAATACGGCTTTCACCTCCGAGCAGAAAAAATGTGCATTCTTTCTTACGTCTATCAAATATTTGGGTTTCATTTTCGAGAAGTCTGACCGTCATCCTGACCCGGACAACATTGATGCAATTCAGAAAATGCCACCACCGACGGATGTACCTTCACTGCGATCTTTTCCCGAGTTGGTGAGCCATTACAATGCTTTTCTACCAGATATGCACCGTGTTTGTGGTCCCCTTAACCATCTCTTAAAAAAGGATGTTCCTTGGAATTGGTCATCTCAGTGCCAATCAGCTTTCGACACAGTAAAATCACTTCTGTCATCATACTTGTTGCTTACACATTACAATCCCTCTATGGATACCATTCTAGCGTCGGATGCATCCAACCGTGCGATCGGAGCAGTCATTTCCCACAGATTTCCTGATGGGTCTGAAAAAGCCATCGCCCATGCAGCCCGATCTTTGACACCAGCCGAACGCAATTACAGTCAAATAGAAAAAGAAGCACCGGCAATCGTATCTGCCGTCAAGAAATTCCACAAAGTGATTTACGGTCGCCATTTCACACTCCTCACCGATCACAAGCCGCTTGTCAGCATTTTCGGTTCAAAAAAAGTCGTTCCGGTATACACGGCAAATCGTCTCCAACGCTGGGCGACCAAATCAAATACCAGTCTACAGTCTCTGTCTGAAGTCGATGGTTGCCTTCTCTTTGGTAAACGTGTTATAATACCTACCAAACTGCAACCGCGGGTACTAAAACAATTTCATTTTGGAGACCCAGGCATCAACCGCATGAAAGCCTTGGCGCGCAGTTATGTATACTGACCGCGTATGGACAAACAGCTAGAACTTGTGCAGTCCTGTTCCAAATGTCAGTGTTCTGCAAAATCGCCACGGAAGACCGAGTTATCTTCTTGGCCTGTACCAACTAACCTTTAGTTGCGTCTACACGTTGATTTTGCTGGACCAGTTAACAATCAACATTATCTTATCATGGTTGACGCTTACAGTAAATGGCCGGAGATAATCATGGTGGATCACATCACTTCTGGCTCCACAATCTTGCAGCTCATCCGAATCTTCAGTCGCTTCGGCACGCCACAAACATTGGTTTCAGATAACGGTAGTGCATTTACCTCGGCGGAATTTGCCTTGTTTTGCAAGCAATATGGCATTCACCACGTTAGATTACCGCCATTCCATCTTCAGTCTAACGGTCAAGTTGAACGCTTTGTCGACACTTTTAAAAGAGCGCTTCAGAAACTTAAAGGGGAGGGAACGTCAGCGGAGATTATTGAAACCCTTTTGTTAAGCTACCGTGCGACACCTAACCCAAATGTGCCAAATGCGCTTTTCGGGCGTAAAATCCGTTTACCCATGGATGTAGTACGCCCATCTCCCCCGCACCTACGAAAAAGGAACACACAAATGGAGCGACAGTTTAACCGCCATCATGGTGCCGTTCACACGGCCTATGAGCCCGGTGATTCGGTCTTGGCTAAGGAGTATCGCAGCGGTGGAGAGAAATGGACTCATGGTTACATCAAGCGCCGCGTGGGTAACGTCACATACGAAGGTGACGTGCAGTCTACCACATGGGTCCGCCACGCGAATCAACTTTGCCCTGGATGCGCTGCACCGGCTACATCGGACAACTCGATTCCTCTTGACATATTGTGGGACACCTTTGAGTTACCATCTGTACATGTGCCCCATGTACAGACAACTCCCCAGCTGAATCCATATGCACACGAAGACGGTGGTCCAGTCGTAACCCAAAACCATTTACTCCAGTGCAGGTGATTCCACATCTGAAAACCTACACACATTTTGAAAAGTGAGGTGTTAGGACAGTCAGGTCCTAACTACCATCATCGATTCATCCCAGTTGTCTGGGACGGTCTCTTCCTCCAAGAGAGACCCAAATAGGCTAGACAGGCACTGGCTTAGAATCCCACCGCGATCCTTGAAAAGAGCATGTGAAGGTCGTCAGGACCAGCAGCACGATGATGCTTGAGCAGAGAAAAACATTCGGATACTTCTGAGACTGAAGGCGGCTACATATTCACGGTCCACCTTTCTGCCGAATGCCAGGATTCTAAAGTGGAGGCAGCAGGTGGCCGGCTGAATTGCTGTTCGAATTACTATGCCCAGCTGTCCAAACGTTCTGCATTGTTGCATATCAGGGAGCCATTTCGGTCCCTGATTATTACATTACAAGAGGTTTTCGGGGACCAGTCGAACGAATCAAGTGGAAAAGTTTGCGGACGTTTCCAGGATTCTCTACATCTTCGTCAAAAGGTCACTCCGCCAGAGGCACCTCGTTGGTCAGTATTTAGCATACAATCCTTGTTTCCACGGGAAAAGGTATTCCCAGAAAGCCATTGAGGCCTTTTCTAGAGAATGTCTATCCTACGGATCACTATGAGTAGCAGTTGCGTCGTCAGCATCGCACCAAGAACAGGAAAACCAAATCATAAGAGAGAAGGGAATGGGAACAAGTATAGACCAGAACTTTTTGGACTGGGCCGAGTAGCCTTAAGACATGGATTCCTCACTTTCTCGCTTGAAGTCAGAGGAACTCGGCCTAGTCAGCGTAGGCGTGTTCTCAATGAGTTTGTACAGAAGTTCGGTCCACCATCAGGTCTTTTTTCAACTGTGAACATGAATCACATGGAGGATAGAGGAGAGCGGTCTATTTTCTTGGAAGAAAACCAATGATGAGGTTGCTGAAAACTCTTCGACAGCCCGCAATACCTTCGACCGCCAGGCAAACGCAGTTCACGAATTTTCGTCAACCTATGTTATGCTTGAACCAACATGTACGAAATTCGGCAGATGTCCCCAAGGTAGCAAGCGTCGACTGTTTGATTAAGAAGCTAGAGCGGAGGCTAGCCAGTATGAACATCCCACTCTGTTACATGGAATCAGCCAACAGCTGGCCGCTCATTGGCCCAGTTGAATTGTGTCCGTCTGGCATCTGGTATGGGTCGAAACCACTGATTCAAGATTGCCCGTACTTCTAGAGTAAGCAACTTGGTTATGTTCATGTGTAGGCCAGCTAACTTTCCGTCCATCACACAAACCGGCGCACACATTCAGCCTGTCGTCTTCAAAGTGCTTCCACAACTCAAATTCGTGGAGTTGAACCGGTTGAAAATCCATAGGCATAATTGCAATCAGAACCACTGGGGAAGAATCCACAGATAGCATTTTAATCCATGTCCCCGTTTCGAGGCTCACACAGTCAGACGCAGAACATCAAGTACTTCAAACTGGTTACTATGTGGGAAAGCACCAGGTAATGCAAAGGTTGCACCAAAAGTCTACTTGAGACAAATGGAGGATCGCCGCAGTTGTAGAAAGCGCTCATCGTTGTCGGCCCTGAAAGCAGCTCCTCTACCGACAGGCCTCTTACGCTTGCCCAGTCTTCCCAACTCAGTACCAAAATCGTAAGCAAGAATAGTGGTATGTGTGCGCTTCGCAATCCACAGGAGTCTCGAATGTACTCCGTAAGAAACGTTCCTGACGGTGTGACCACTACAGTCTGTCGGGGCGGACGCAGAGACATTGAAAGGATTTCGGGTTCGGGGCCGCTGGCTGAAGAATGTGACAGACCCGCCACGTCAGACTGCGCAGTCACCTGTTCATACGAATATTCAGCTCCACCTTCAACGCAATGTTCACACCACTGAGTCGTATATGTATCACAGGACATCAGACGAGTGAACTTTTTAATAACCTGAGCTGCCGTGTGCAAATGCATTCCCCTAGTGTTGACTGGTACGCTCGTTGAGGCAGAGTAAACCGATTTTCAAGGAGAGTGTGGGCAACGGGAGTCTGTTAACCTATCTGAAAAAGATTATGGACAGTAAATGCTGCTACATACGACAGGTGTTGGTAGTACGTTTGAGTTTTAGCATTCTGGATGGGTGTATAGGGAACGACAGCGAAAGTACGGAGCTACTGGTAAATATCATCATCATGACGGAAATGACATCTTCAGTCGGTGCTTGTTCAAATTATTTGCCTCTGTCTGGACGAAAGAGGCCCTCCGGACTGACTGGAGTTGAGTCCACTGTGGTGTCCATTTTCAAAATGGTACTAGCAGTGAGTGTGAAAACCACAGAGGAATCAGGTTGACTCCCGTTATCACCAGACTCTTTGAGTCACTCATTTTACGTCGTCTTACGAAGACGAATGAAGGGACCATATCATACAGGAATCCAGCCGGGAAGGAACTGTGTGGACCACATCTTCACAATCCGTCAAGTGTAAAAGCAAAGGCTTGCGTATAAGTACCCTACAAATTTGTGTGCCCTGATTTTAAGATTGCGGTCGATTCTGTCGACTTGTTGGTTCTTTTCAACTTGCTCGTGGAACGCGGTCTATATTCACGTACCTGTTAGCACGTGAGAGCGTATACAAAGCTCTCCAGTAGGCTGCCTACGAGGAGTGACCCATTTTTCAATGGAAGTACCCGTTGCACAGCCGAAAACTCGCAATGTAAGCGTCTGGTACTCGATATGCTTCACGAGCACCCGGACGTCATGTGGACGAGACTTAGGCGGCTGGCACCCGGCGGATACCGGAACAGCTGGCTGTTAAGTCTACGGTTTTAACCAATCAGAGAGCGCCCCCATTCACGGATTCACTGACTGATACATAAGATCGAGGCTTTCCCCAAGTTTCCCGGGTCGGTTTGGTTCTTGTCGTTCAACGGCTGTCGTTCACCTGGAAAGAACAAGTGAAAAAGGGTGTAGCACTGCTCTTTAAATTCTCAGCGCGGGGCAGTATGCTTGCCAGCGCGAGGACTCGCATAAATAAGTGTCTAATAGTGTTTTGAACTGGGCTCTAGAAGGAGCGTGGACAACCGTCTGAGGAAGGTTATTCCACGCAGCAACTACCCGAAATGTAGTAACGGTACTTTCTCAGCTTAGTTCTCGGTCTGAACCTCCCAAGCTAGCGTGCATGTCAAAACAACCACCAAAGGTGAACAAGATATATTAACGCCCCAAACGAAGTCAAGAGCATTTGTACAGCGCTTCATATATATAGCGTAAGCGGTAATAACTTTCTGGAAATTCTGACGCGTTCTGGATGCACCATTGGCAACCGGCAATCGGCCAATTCTGGGTCGTGATTGGCTGTTGGGTCCAGATTTTCGACAAATCAGAGCTGGGCTTGGTGCCGGACCGGCAAGCGTCCCGAATTCGTGGCCAATCTTGTGTGGGATAGGCTTTTCGGCCGAAGTAGCACCCGTCTGCGGGCGGTAAAGCGGGATCTGTGTGGAATTCTGCCTAACACGAAATGAGGAGGAATTTTGCCTGATGAAGGTGTGCTCTGAGCTTAAAAATCTACTTACCATGTCCCCGCCGTGTGTTCGCTGGGTCAAAGGTGAAAAGCCCGTTGGCCAAGCCTTGTTCAACCAGGGCGTAAGTAAGAATTAAGTCCCCTCGGAAGCGACGATACTCCAGGAGAAACAGGCAAAGCACCGAAAGACGCGTTTCGTAGTCCACGGATTTGAGGCCGGCAACCAGTTTCGCAGCAGCTCGCTGGACCCGCTCAGTCTGTGTTACGTCTTTCGTGCCTCCTTAGTTGACAACTTGGTTGGTGTATTCAAGAAGCGGTCTGACATAGGCCCTATAGGGCATTTGGAAGTCCATGCGAGTAATACGGGGGAAGGTGTACTGAATCATCCGTAGCACGGCAAATGCCTTTGGGCCGACTCCTCATGGTGCAATGAGAACAACATGCTTGAAGGGAGCCAGATAACCAAATCCTTTTGGTTTCTATCCTCGTGATGTCTTCTGATCCTTTCTCACCATGCATGACAAGGGATTTCGCTGAGTCTTTTCCAAATGACATATGGACGCACTATGCGCCATTCAGAGGAAAGTGACCACTGCTTTGCAGCGTATACATCCATTTAGAGGGCACTGACATTGGAACTCCACGATTTCAAGTCGTCCGCAAAGAGTGGACATGGACTCGAAAGAACATCTGGAAGGTCATTGACGTATATCAAAAACAGCAGTGGTCTTAAAACGGACCCCTGAGGAACTTCAATGGAGACCGGCATTGCAGAGGAGTAGGTTGAGCCTACTTTCACTTGGAATGATCTGTCTGATAGGAATGCCTTGATCCAGTGAAGGATTTTCCCTTCAGTCCCGTAAGACTGGAGTTTGTGGAACAGCGGGACGTGTGTGACTCCAGTAAATGTTTTTGAGAAGTCGAAAAATATGGCATCCGATATGAGTCCCTCATCCTTGGCTTGGGTTAAGCTGTCCATAAATACGAGCATGTTCGTCACGCAAGAACGGTTTGGGAAAAATCCGTGTTGAACTGGAGATATCAAGTTATTGGAAGTAAGGTGATCTAGGTTGGCCATAGCGTGAGACCACCCTGAACCAACCGGCCTTGTAAGCTGCTTAATCACCTAATATCCGTGTTGTGCTGCTGAAAATGCTCAAGTTATTTGGAAAAATCGGATGCATTTCTGCATTCTCAGGGCCAACTATTGGCTAAGGGGAAAACGGAGAGAGTGCGCCATTGGATATGAATGTTGAGAAAAGACTAATTCACATTTCCAGGAGTTTTGATTGTTTCTGGTTTCCGGCGTTCCATTTTGCGCTGCTCGCAATCTTCGCCACTGAATATATTTTTATTCGAGTTCTTCTTTTGCTGCCTGCTTCTTAGATTGACTCGGCACCTCCGCTGACTATTTTGCCTTCCTTGCTTCTTTATCTTGCTGTGACTTTCTGAGAAAAATTTTCTAAACCGTGCTTTGCGAGACATCTTGAGGCCTTGTAATACCAGGCCCAGAAGAGTTCGATCCAGTTAACGGAAGTTAACCCAGTGTAGGCTTTCAATTTCGACATACTCCTATTGAGTAGTGTTGCTCGGGCTTCTTGGTCCTATCTCGATCTGAGCGGGCATCTGACACAGCACGGGTGTAAGTCGCCCAACTGCCTTAATCACGACGTCCGTCACGGAGCTGTCCAGAAACTGAAGCATCACAGTGCAATGACGGCAAGCCACTGCCCTACACAGTTTGATAACATATCCGCAACTGTTCACCTCCTGCGTTGACTGCGCCCTCTCGCCCACTCGTTCCCTCGCCTGCAACCACAATCAAAGTCTTCAGCTGCAACCCCAGCCGCCACCGGGAGCCGTTCATTGCAAGCTGCTGAACCTTTCACTAAATCTAAACATCTCGGTGTCTTCTTAGTTGCATTCATTACCAAGTCAGTCATTTTTCGTGCAGTTCACTTACCTCATCGTGCGTTTGCGTGAACCCCTCTCCCGAGTAAACTTCACTCCTCACCCCGCTCCAGCAGCAACACAAGCGAGTCTCTCCAGTTTCACCGCACGCTGTGATTCTGGGTTTCCTACTACCATTTATCCGTATTGCATATTCCTCCACTTCACCACCCCCACTTACGCTTATTCACGACCCTGGCCATACGCCCAACAACCCAAGGCCACGGAGCCTCGGTGACGGTTGTAGGCTTTAGTTCAATTGGCCGGTCAGATCGTGGCAGTTCCGCTGCTTCTCTAAATCCGTTATTCTTGTTCCTCACTTTCTGCAGTTCGAAGTTTTTTATCATGTACCAGACAGGAAGCCTCTTGTTATTCCCTCCTTTGTATTGTTTTTGCCCGCCACTTTCACATCCTAACGATCCTATCCTTCTCATCTGATCCGTTCCCCATAAGAAAGGAAGAGCCCTTGTAAGTTTGGCTGCCTACCCATGGGGTCTCGGGCCTGACGAAGTTCACTTCGGTACTGCCCATGTCTTATGTCACCGTCCCTTTGCCACAAACTTCTCAGCACCCACAAACCCCACCAAGCTTGCTCTTATTCTGACTGCAACATTATGATGATGCCTGAAGGTATGCCACCCACTAGTCGGGAATAAACATTGTAATAATACTAATATTATTATTAAATAAGCAATATTCAGATTTACTTTGCGGAGACCTCTAGGCGCTTACTCATTCGGTGGTATCAATATCACAGCAAGTGTAGCGCCCGGCTACCAAACGTCTCACTTTTGCTTCCGGTTTCAGTGTCTCAAACTTGCTAAAAAGGAAGCAAAGAATTCTGCCATTTGGGCGTGTACAGTGGAGCATAACGGTGAGTGTTCCAAGCTTTTCTTTCTTACAGAGGAGTAATTCTACTACGTGATATTTATCTGTGGGCTGCTTTCATCAAGTACCGCGAACATCTCTACACATTTCCTTACAAAAGTGAAATAAGTTTGACTCTTCAGCAACTGATCACAGAATAACAGTGGTTGATTGATTTGAAGCCCAGTTCCACTTCCATCACCGGGAAGTATCTCACCGCGTAATGCTTGATAAATCAAGTCCAGCACACCAGATCAACACATGAGCAAAGGCAGTTTCAAAGTCCATACAACTGATAAAAAACCGCGAGCATGCAACTAAAAGCTACTTCAGAAATCACCCTGATATCAAGTGTAATGCGGTGCCTCAAAATGGGTCTGCCATGGTTTCTTCATTCCACTTAACCAAATGTGCACCGGTTAGCGCACTTCACATTTTTTCCGTCGACATCGCTGATACGCAATGTTTTGAATCGTGTTATGCCTTTTATTTTAATTTGGACCTTGTGGGTCTACCTTAGACGGAAACAGTCCCCTTGACGGTCGTGTTGAGCAGGGTCTCCGGTCAAATCAGTTCATTGGAGGATTCATTTCCGGGTTTTTGTTACAGTTTTTCCACAGGTAACTCGTAACTGCCGAGATCTTTTGCGAGGCGTTTGCAAGCTACACAGAAGTGCCGGTCACCCCTCATTTTGGGCCAAAACTGTACTGCGTTTCTGAACCAGGTAACCGGTTTCCCATGTTGCAATCTCATCTTTTGATTAGAAGCTTAAATAGGACAAACAGACGTGGACTATCATTCCTACAAACTCGCCAGCTTAAAACATCATCGCTGGTGCCCTCAGGAGAACAGTTGATAAAATTTGCGGACTAATTAGATTATCTTGGAGTGTTCCTAAGAAACTCCACACTTCCCAGTGTTTCTTCCTGAAGGCCCCAACACGATGACCATCAGGAAGTAATCATCTACCAAATTAAACCTTTCGAGGGTTTCATCACGGTTAGACGCCCATCCATAGGTTTTTACTTATTTTTTTATACTATGCAACTATTTAGTTACGACAGTTCCCGAACTAGCCGCGATC